>JADRCD010072422.1:0-49646 GCA_019843815.1 Montemys delectorum | reverse complement strand
ATAGTTACTTGTTTGTTTGTATGTATGTATGTATGTATGTATGTATGATCACATGCATTTAATAAGCCTTAATGAAAACAGAGGGCAGAAGGCATGAATTTGAAAGAGAGCAAGGAGTAGTTCAGAGGAGGACTTAGAGAGAGAAATGGCAAGGAAGGAATGATTAGGAAGAGTGCAAAAGAAAATCTAACGCTACACTTGCTTGGTCACCCAGGGTTGTGAGTATCAGAAAACATATTGTATTATGTCTTTCCAGCAATGAGGCCACAGCCTTCACTTCAGCAGAAGCTCTGGGTGGGGTCACCTGAGACAAGTGCCTGGCTCTGCTTTCTCCTTCCTCACAGAGGGCACGCACACAGTTCACCTTATTGCTGAGACCCTTGTGATTCTTTTAAAGCACTGCCTTAAGTCCTTTAGACATTTACAAACTAGTTAGCCAACATTTCTAGAGTTGTGTGTAAGTAAAGAGTAATAGAAAAAGTAAAAGGCCTGAGGTTTTGCTCTAGGAATTAAGGCATATAAAACCTAGCTAGGGGTTACTGGTAACTTTAGCTTGAGGACTGCAGGGACCCTCTCCTTTGTCCTCAATTCACTGTTACCTGTTATCTCCCCAAAGGGAAAACAACTGTTTCTCAAATTTTCCACAAAAATGCAGTGATCCCAAAAGGACAAATTCTAAACTCACTCCCCATTAGTACAATTGTGCAATGGTGCAGTAACATGTCTGATTAACTGCTACTGTCTGTGTTGAGAAGAAAATAATTTCTTTACCTGCCACCACATAAATCTCATTTTTTTTCAGATGCAGAAAAATGACTTTGAAGATATATAGGAAGTTACCTTTTGTTTTTTATCCATGACAAGTGCCATCGTATAAAACAAGACAACACCAAAATCATCTCAGCTTCTAAATAATTATTCTCAAGGGAAAAAGACCAAAGTTTCTTGGAGAAAGGGCTAGAACAAAGAAGATGGAGAACCTAAAACTAGAAATAAAGTTTAAAAAAAAAAAATTAGGAAACTGTTACAAAGTGGGAAAGCCCCCTTGTGACCAAGCAACAACTATCTGAAAAGCAAAACAGGTAACAATAATATTAGATCCTAAATCAAAGAACTAAGTAATCTATGGGTCTGTACTGACAGAATGAATAAATGAATGAATGAATGAATGAATGAATGAGGGAGAGTGGACATATCTTCCTTACAAAACATTTCAATTGGGCAGAGGAACTTGGGGCACAGATAACAAGGACACCGAAGGAAACTGTAAGAAACTGATGATAAAATTACTGAGTGAGGAAGTACAATATCGAATAATCTCAAAGTATTCCTTCTCCAAATATTTGTGGACAACTAGCGATTTCAGCACGTATCTACAAAGGCTTTGGTAATTCTCCCACTTGTAGGGAGAACTTAATTTCCCCCTTCACTTGGGTATGGCTGGACCCTTCTATTGTAGAAGCATAAATATTCTTAAAAATTACTAAGAAAGAAGATGTACAGTATTTTCACTAGAAAACAATAACTATGTGAGGTAATATCTGTCAGGTAGCCAGACTGAGTCATTCAAAAATATGCTTCACAATATTGTGTTGTATCTTTTTTTTTTTTTTTAAAGAAAACATGAAAGGTGAAATGTAGTTAACTCTAAAGTGGAAAAACCTGGCATCTACACTCTGACACAATCAGAAGTATACAAACCTAATTTCTATTGTATATTTACCAAAACAAACAAACAAAAAAAACCAAACAAATCAAAGTGCCTCAATCCAATATAAAAGGATTAGAAATTTGAGAGACCACTTTCAAAATGTGTCACCAGCATTCTTAGTAAATGCTTACTAAGGGTTGCTCCACAAGTGGGAGGAGCTGAACTGGGATTCCCAGAACACACCTAAAAGGCTGGGCAAGGAAGCATGTGCATGCAAATGTCAGGAATGGTGAAGACAGTAAGCACAGCCAGCCAGATCTCGGGGACCTACAGGACTAGCTGGCCCGGCCTTTAGAGTTAAGTACTAGATCTGTGGAAGAGGTTCAGGAAACATGAAAACTATGCAATATGGAACCCTGAACTTGATCTCCAAGTGCAAAGAGGAATTAGTAATAAAAGCAATGGAGAACTTAGAACAGAGTCTGAGTCAGACTAGGATCATTGTGCCAAGGTAATTCCTTGTGTTTTGATAAAAGGACTGTAGTAACAGCTGTATAAAACTGAAGAACTAAGGCCACTAGAGACAGCAGGACCAAGCCGTAACAAGCTTTAAAGAGCTTCAGTCCTTCCTACAGCTCTCCTGAAACAAAAGAACAAACTTATAAGCAAAACTCACTTTGGTTTCTAAGTAGCAATGCAAAACATCAGTGTAAGTTACTCCACAATTGGCACTCTAACTTTCTGATTCTAAGACATTTCTGCCACAATGCCAACTTCCTTTCTGAAAGGACTTAAGGAAGCTCACGTTTGCCCTACACGAGAATCCAGCCCCAAAGCACCTCTACTATGCAGCTGTGAGCAGGCTAAGTCACTCATAAGCCAAAGCTGTCCTTATTGATCACAATGAAAACCCTGCACTAGGCAGATGATCAGCCTCAGGGAGCAGGGCAGCCTAAAGAGTGGCAGGAGCTGCAAGCCATGGAGCCTGGAAATGGACTTCTTGGAACCACATTATCTTTAAACAAACAAACTTCAACTCAATAAATAAAATTACAGATAGCCTTAAGAAATACACCCAGTCACTCAAGTTTTCCCAAAATGGCCAAGGGCAATGGTCCTGGAGCTCCTCCCTGCTGCACTCATTTCTCCCAGGAATGCAAGTTTTGCCCTGCCCCGGGCTTTACGCAGCATTCTGCTCCCTCCACAGTGGTCAGAGCTCTGTTTGCTCACCCTTTGAGAGTCCTGTAAATATTTAGCAAAAACAATCAAATGGTTATGAAGCTCAAACATTCATAAGCTTATCAACATGTGTTAAAATACCTCCTCGATGCTCCCTTTCTGACGTGGCAATAATCCCCATTCCACCCCTTCCAGGCTTTAAAGAAGGAAAATGAAACCTAGATGCTCCAGGCCCTGGGACCAGTGTTAGAGGTTAGGATTCAGCTAGCTCCCTGTGTGCTTCCCTGCAGGTGGTGTTTCAAACAGAGACTACCACAATACCCTGTCTATACCTGCTACTCTCTATTCCTATTGATGCTGTGATTTTTCTCAAATCACTTTAATATCTCTAGCCAAACCAAGCGTCACACAGTTTCAATTTCTACCTATAGCCTTAACCTTTCTCTTCATTCCTCTGCCAATTATGCCTCTCTCTGTAAATCCTAATCCCATCCACGACCTCTCTCAAACTCATCTTTCCACACAGTGGAAGACCTGTTACCTAGACTTTGCTGCCCCTTATATATACACAAAAGTATTTATTCTCTCCTGTGCACCAAAGTACTTTTTGCACATTCTTATCACTGTTACCACAAACACTATAGTGAATTGTCTATGCGCCTGCCTGTTTCAGTGAGCAGTAAGCTGGCTCATTCATCTTTGTGTCCTCAGTACCTACCAGGACCAGGCACATGGCTGGTACGCATTAAATGTTCTCTCAATTGAATTGAATACAGTAAAAAGTTTCCCATTCACTCACCCAACATAAGCTTTGGGTCTGAACACTCTGAACATTTGTGCCGAGACATGTTTTAGATAGCAAAAGCAACTTCAGGCAACCCTTTATATGCTGAAATCTACAGGGAAAGGTATTTTTAAAAGCAGCTTAAGTTCTTCTCGTTTCTTATGAACTTGGAGAAATCTTAGCGTCCTCCATATGGTGAACACTCTGCTGATGGCTGTAACATCAGTGACAAACTTTCTCCTGCCTAGGGATGTCAGAGAGGGTGGACTACTAGTATTTCCTAGTGCCATAATGGTCTTCATCCTATGCACAAACCTTTTTTTTTTTTCATTTCTTTTTCTTTTTCTTACACCAGTGAACAGCATATAAGAGTCTGCTTTTTTTATTTCTCAAAAATCTGAAAAGAAATCCAGGCCTTGTGCCAAAGAGTTGTCAATTTTCAAACAAGATTACCCTACCAAGTCAGTCATCTTGCTTCTTCTATTAGGAAAGAGATTAAAATAGAATTACACTTTCAAACATGAACACAGCATGTTAAAAGCCACTAAGCTTTTTGTATCCTTAATATATACTAGCTTTTTTTCCCTTTCATTTTGCCCCAGGAATAAACAGATCAGGAGCATAGTGTCTAGCCTCAGACATCTCTCCTTTCTTCCCATGCTTCCTGATTTGTGAACAACTATTCCAGTTAACAGAGTAATGACCAGGAGTCCAGGGCAGATGGGCATTTAATCTCTATACTGGATATGTGAAGTATCCCTGCCACATCTTAGTGAAAACAAAACAATAACAAAAACCCAAATCCTTTACAAAAGTACATGACTTAAACAAACAAACAAACAAACATTGGATAGCCTGCCATTAGACCTTTTAAATTAGAACAATGACTTTGAAAAATAGTTTATCCTTATCTAGCCAAAATGCTATGTATTCTATCCATAAGCCCTGAGTCCCATCCCTAGATAAATATTCCTAAGTGCACGTACACATAGACCATGACCCAGCCACCATGCTTTAATTTAGCACTATTCCCAATGAGAACACCTAAGTGGAACCAACTCAAGTGTCTCTCAACAGTGCACTGAATAAACAATATGGTAGAGAACTAAAACAGTATGAGCCATAAAATATGGGTGAAAGCAGCAAGAACATGGTAGACCCATACACATCTCAATTGTAGTCCTATGCTACTGAACTGTGTGAGCTGTGGAGTTCCCAATAAGAAGCAGCTTTTTAAAGTCTCTAGCCTCCACACGAAGTCTCCTGTCACCCTCTTTAAAGGTCTTTCCACCAAACTACAAACTGCTTAAGGGTAAAAGTTGATTTTATTCATTTTGAGGCTCCCAGAACATCACAGTACATAACAGGTGTTCAGCAAATATTGACTGGATAGACAGATGAATGAATTATGGACAAATGGAAATCCCAAATGGCAACTAAGTCTCAATAAAGCAGCAGAACACAAGTCACTTGCCTTTCCCTACATACAGAAAAGAACAATTTTAGAAAGCAAATCCCCTTTCAGTTAGCTAACTACAGTCTCACAGGCCCACATCTAACAAGGTGCTCTGTTTAACAGAGGATGATTTCACTACACATTTTCGCAAATGTGCCTGAGCTCAGTTCAATTGCCTTTCTCTTTTGCAATGTGGATGCCAGACTCTTAGTTGTCTAACAGTATTTATTAATGATTCCTCAATTTAATGCAAAACCAAAGATGCAATCTTCTCTGTGACTTTGCCCCAAGAGTTACAGAATGTTTCTCTATTAATAAGCACCTCCTGCTGCTCTAGGACTTGGAATGCCTTCCTCCTCCCAGCTCCCTGCCAGTCTCCTATGGGCCATAGGCTATTATGATGAATTAGCTATTCATTACATGTGAAGGAGTGTTGGCTGGAACGAAGCCCTACAGAGAAAGAGTGCTAGTGTATGTCAATTTCAGTACCAATGCATCTGCTATCTTACTAATATGTGTATATATGTCTCTGCACAACATACAGAATTATATGCTGCTCACTGCCTGTTTGTTCTAATACCACATACTCCTAGGTAGTAGTATTCTCAGTTGTTCTCTTGGAAAAACATGGGGCTTTTATTACGCATCTTTGTTGCTGATGTCGGTGAAAGGAGGCACAAGTGAATGACGACTCAAAGTAGCATCATGAATGCTGTCTGACTGGCAGCCACGAACGAATGCAGTTTGCTTTGCCTTCCAGATTCCTCACTTCTGAATACATTTTCATCAGGCTGCTATGATGTAAGGAATTAAAGCACAAGGGGCACTAACTTTTCAACAGCTGCTGATAAATCTAGAACACTACAACTGTTCTTTTCGGAGAAAATCTGAACACTTGTGTTAAAAGTTGTATTCTATAATGTCTGTAAGCATTCTGTCCCCCATAAAGGATGTCATTCCCCTCTCCAAGTTGTGATAACATATGTCACTGAATAAACTATGAATAGGGAAGAGATATAGAACAGGGGCATCTAAGTAAAGAAATAGTATGCAAAACAGTACTTGAGTTGTGCAGTCCTCGTGGTATAAATCATACTTGCTTCTCTTCATCAACCTTCATACTCAGCAGGAAACACAGTTTAATAATTAAGATCTACCTTGGCTAAGCCATGAAGCAGGAGAATTGCTTAAGCAAAGAAATTTGAGACCAGCCTGCCACAACCCAATGAAACACCCTACTACAACCAAAAACCTTAAGTTGATCACATTATATGTTGGCACACAATGAGGAGGCTAAGGCAGAGTTCTACAGTTCCACTACAAAGCAAACTCGAACCATCCTGGATGACACTATTAAGATTTAAGTGCTAGTAAATTAATGAAAAACAATTGACTAGTGCCTGTGTAAACAGAGTTAAAATTGTCATACTGGGAGAATAATCTGGACTGCTTAGCTGTAACTGATGCTCTCTCTAACTTGTGTCAATATTCTGATTTCATTCCTAATTTTTTATTTAAAATGTTTATTCTGTATGTGTTTGTATATTTGTGCATGTGCATATTAATGTGTACATATGTACATGTATAGACCAAAGAACAACAGGTATGTTCCTCAACAGCTCTTGCTCATTTTATGAGATAGGGTCTCTCAATGAACCTAGAGCTCATCAATTCAGTGAGCCTGTCAGCAAGCACCAGGGTTCTGTCAATTTCTGAGTTCCCAGTGTTGAGATTACAAGTATATGACCACATTCAACTTCGATTTAAATGCTTGAGATCAAAACTGGGTTTTCATGCATGCATCCCAACTGCTTTACCAACTGAGTCATTTCCCTAGTCCCATCCACATTTATTATCAGATACTGCCTTTAGTTCTAAGGTTACTGTGGTCTTGTTTAGTGTGAATTCTGACGGGACGGGATATTTATCAATAACCATTGTCAGTACTGCAGTAAATAACTGGCATTGAGCTCTTACTCACAAATCCTATATTCATGAATCCTATAAGCTTAAAAAAAAAAAAGTTACTCTACTTCCCTCTTAAGATTCAGAAGTTTGGTTACCAGTACAAGTCAACAACTCTACAAATACATGCTCATCACACCCACCCACCACATACTACCTCTTAGAGACAGCCCTTTGGTACTGATGCAGTCTGTACAGAGAAAAGGAACCATAGAAAGCTCTCTACCTTCTGGTACTTTTAGCACAACTGCAATTTTTATCTGTCAAACTATTTTTTGTTTTTTGTTTTGTTTGTTTGTTTTATTTTTGAGACAGTTTCTCTCTGTGTACCCTTGACTGTCCTCAAACTCACAGAGATCTGCCTGCTACTACTACTTGAATGCTGAGATTAAAGGTGTGCTCAATCACCACCTGTACTGGCTGGTTTTGTGTCAACTTGACACAGGCTGCAGTTATCACAGAGAAGGGAGTTTCAGTTGGGGAAGTGCCTCCATGAGATCCAGCTGTGGAGCATTTTCTTAATTAGTGATCAAGCGGGTAGGGCTCCTTGTGGGTGGTGCCATCCTTGGGCTGGAAGTCTTGGGTTCTATAAGAGAGCAGGCTGAGCAAGCCAGGAGAAGCAAGCCAGTAAGGAACATCTCTCCATGGCCTCTGCGTCAGCTCCTGCTTCCTGACCTGCTTGAGTTCCAGTCCTGACTTCCTCTGGTGATCAATAAACCCTTTCCTCCCCAGCTTGCTTCAAAGTCATGATGTTTGTGCAGGAATAGAAACCCTGACTAAGACATCACCCAACTAAACCTTTCATCTTTATCTTCCATCTAGAAGGTTGGGAATCACCCATGTGTCCTAGCATCATAAGCAATATGTATAATGATTCAATAAAAATCTGTTATAAAAACATATTAAGCATGAATGGTAGGTGTAATCTAAGAGCTGGTGAGAATAGTTACACAAACCCATTGAAATAGAACAGGTCAGAAGACAGTACTAAGTAAGAATTCCATGAAGAATCAGCCCAGTGTTAGAATCTGTAGAACATAGAAGGTTTATACACTTAATGAATAGTATGGCCCAACTGGAAATGAGTAAATTATAATACATACTAAAAGAATAGCTCCAACACTATCACTCTGGACATTTAACACATGGGCACTACTACTGGATTATTTTGTCAAAACACAGCCCAGCTGATATTCATGTGGTTGACATCTAACTTGTTCTTCATTTCTGGCTAAGACAATGAGTAATGAGCGGCTCTTTTGAGTGCTAGGGCTAGAACCCAGACCTTCACAGTTCCAACAATTTCCTCCCAGTTCCTGCAGGATAGTAAACAACTCAAAATAGCTTCAGGAAGTCCCTGAAACTGATCAGATTTACCAGACCTCCTCATCACAGAGAGAAAATAAAGACTCCTCCTCAGTAAAATCTATTAAGACACTCTCAGGCAAGGCAAGCCAAGTTACAAAGACGATTCTCAGAGAAAAAAAAGAAAACAAAACAAAACAAAAAACCAAGCTACCAGGAAGAGGTTCAGACAAATGGAGTCACTTAGAAAGGACACTCTTCAACCTGTTTGGCTGTCTGCAGGCTGTACAATGTGCTCCAGGTTCCCAGCTTTTGTGAGCTGTCTCCACTGCTGGGGTGGACTTTGGAAATGCAGCTGTCTTTAAGTCACTTCTGCTCCTTTAAGTAACCCCAATGAAACCCGCTGGTTCACCATGTTGGACTTCAGTGGTGTCTGTACTACGGTCTGGCATCTGGTGGTTGGGGTGAGTAGACATGTGTAGTGTCTCCCCAGGAAAAGAAGTCACACAACACAGTTACCAGGCAAGTGTTCAATCACCCAACTCCAACCCAAACTCCAGATAACTATTCTCAACCACAGAACACTGAAATCAATTTTAACTGATGGCATACAATCTTTAATTAAATTTCAAAAAAAATACAAATAAAAATTAACTCCCTTGCTATTTAGAATCACCACCACAAACTAACAACTTTAGAAAATATCATAAATCCATATCCTATTTAGTCAACCCTGATTTTAAAACAATTCCTAACAGTTGTTTAAATATGCATAACTAGGTTTGGAATAGTTACTCTAATTTAAAGCAAAGGAACATCTGTTTATGAGTAGAGACTGGCAGCAGTTTGGAGCATCTATCAGAAGAAATCAACCACAAGCTTAATAAGCATTATTTGTATTCTACATAATACTATTTGTTCCTTGTAACCACTGCAGTAATAAAACACAATCAAACCCATTTACTGTGTACTAAATCCAAGGTACCTAGGCAAAACACTGAACAGCCCATTTGGACGGTTCCCAGCCCGTAAAGCTCAACTTTTTAAAGTATTACTACCATCTGGTTACTAGTCTGTGTTTACCAAAACAGTTGCTGGGCACACATTTCTGTAGCAGCTGTGGTCAAAAACTTTAAATTAATTCATTTGGCTAAGCGAAACTCTTCGAGAGAAAAATAGAGTATTTGGAATATATATTTAAAATAAATTCTATTACTGGTCCTCATATCCTTGCCCAAAGACAAAATTAACAAGAACGTAAGTTGTGTTTGAAACATCTTCACATGCTTAGCCATTTATCAAGCGGCAGAACATGTACAGAAGTCAAATGATTTGTCCAAGATGTGACAACTGTTAGCAGACTCTGCCCAGGACAACAGTGTCTCCTAGTATGCAGTAAAAACCTTCCAGAATCATCATCTGAAGAGGATATTATCCAGGAGTTGAAACTCTAATTGGGATAACACTTATGGAAATATAAGTTCAAGGTCTTTTGACAGTATGTAACATTTCCATCAAATATTAACTTATCAAAGATTAAAAATTCAACTTGTGTTTCATAAAAGCATTCAGCAAATTTTGTTAATTTTATAATCACTGTCCTTTTTCATTTTTTCCCAAAAAAACCATTTCAACAAAACTAACTATATACCAATCCTATCTCTGTGGTCAAGAGACTAAGCAGTGGTTATGATTTTTTAAGCATTTATTTATTTACTAAGCATGTATATGTGTGGGGTGCATGGTCCACAGCATGGATGTAGGTGTAAATGATTAGCATGCTGACGTCAGTTCTTCCCTTAGCATCAGTAATGCTGGGTCCCAGAATACAGCAGCGGTCATGAGCATAGGTGTCAAGTTTTTCATGTAGACCTTCCTGCAGGTCCACAAGCTACTAGGCTGCTACTTCAAATCAACATTAATGTCTTAGCTCAGAGAAGAGAGAGAGCACTAAACACCATATTGGATGCTTTCTTCTAAATAGAAAGCCTTTCCCTAATTAGAACTATCAAACTTTACAAATGGCATCTTTCCTAAGAAACAAAATCTAATCCCTGAATGCAAATATATGTTTTCTATGGGAGGGGGAATAAAAGGCAACAAGGCCAAAGGAACTGTATAGAAATCTTTTGTTATTAGAAATTACTCTAATAAGGCTTGAGAAAAACAAATTTTCAAAAGGAATATTTTAAGCTTATTTGTGTTAATCATCATCCTTGCTTTGACCAAAATGAATTCTGTTTCTTTCTTCCTATTGCATAATTTCTAAGAATTAAAAAACAAGGTAAGCAACCCATTGAAACTAAACATGTTACATTCTATGTGAAGCACTCAACTTCAAGGGGGAAAATGGTCATTACTAATACTATTCTTTTTGTAGCCAGTTACTTTTAAGAGGTTTTGGTGCCTCAGCAAGTGGCTGCTGAGTGTTCAGCCCTATAGCTAGCTAGCTACCCTTCAAGGCCCAGGGAACACCGTGGCAGAGGGAATGGAAAGAGTGTAAGGGCACGAGGTGGGAAGGAGGGTTGTGAAACGCTGTCCTCTGAGTAGAGCACGGCCACTAGAATCAAGGACACACAACAGTTGTGGCTGCCTGTCCTCCTCCCACCCCACCCCCACACACACAAAGATGAAAGTGGGAACGGTTGGGAAAAAGAAGCGGGTCTGGAGGAATGGAAGTGGGGTGAGAGTAATGGAGGTGAATATGATCACAATACATTTTATAAATGTCTGACGTTGGCACAAAGGTGGTTGGATTATTTGGCAGCGAGGGCATACATAGCAGGCACTTGGTATTTCCAGGTGGACGGGATCTAGAACAAACTAAGGATAATTTCACACCAAAACTTACTGAGAGCAATGAAAGCAGTGTTGTTCACATCTGATAGGATGGAGCTTGAGGTCACAGCACACATTAGAAGTGGAAGTAAGTCTGTGATGCCAGGGCAGCCCAATGACAACCCACAGCACCATGGCAGTTCATGTCCAGAGTCTCAGGACTCAGGGACAGTAAGTCAACGTTCACCGAGTTCCTGGGTCTGTCAATCTTTATTTCAGCTGCCGGGGTCCAGTCAAGCACTATGTGAAAGGCTTTGCTCTGCGTTTGTTCCTCCTTTGTTTTTCTCACACTCTTACCAATTTGATGGTCCAGCTTATGAATTAAACCCTATTGTTTTCTTTATAGGCAGTCGGGAGTTTTTACTCAGCAACTTTAGTTCTTTCTAAATTCAAGTGGAGCACAGGGCAAAGTTTAATATCTGGGAGAAAAGTGAAGCAAAATTGTTTTGAGATTCTCTGGAAGAAAAAAAAAACAACCTGTTGTATTAGAATAAATAGCAGCTTGTTCATTTTGGTCCTTTGTTTGACAAGTCTGGGCTGGCTAGAAAGGTCACTTACGCCTTAAAGCATCAAATTAACATTTGACGACATGAATTTTAAAAATGGCTGTTTGCTTCTGTTCTGTGAATGGCTAATGCAGTTCGTAAAAGAGAGAAGAGGAAAAAAAATTCACTACTATCTAAGCCAAGCCCTGAAAAGACAAAAAAAGAAAAAGGCAAGAAGCTCCAGATTTTCCTCAGATAAACTCAAGGTAGGTTTTATTTCAATATATGCCATGCCTTAATGCAACCTCATTCTCAAACAGAAGAGCTAACAAGGCAGCTGCAGAGGTCAAAGTCTGAACCAGAGAGATGGAGAGGAATCTAGTTGGTTATCACAAAATGGTGTCAGATATATGACCAAAAATGCTGGTTAAGGCCCTAACATCAATAATAGTTACACAAGATAAACTTCCAGTTTATTTAGTATTATCCAGGTTCAAACATAGCACATTTTCCTCAAATTCCTACTTATTTTCCTTTTTTTTAACTGTATGCTAATGGCAACCTTCCACTACATAAATATTAATTCAAATGCTTCAGTTATATAGAACTATCATGATCCCAGAAATTACTGTACATTTTAGGAAAATCATTTGTACTTACACATATATACTGGAAATAAGACAGATATCATCTAAATTATGAGTAACAGGCAGTACTGTACAGTTCAGGCCTGTAATTCCAACACTAAGGAAAATACCCATGATCAGCCTGGGCTGTATAGTGAGTTCCAGGATAGCCTGGACTATCTAGTGTGGCCCTCAAAAGAACAAATAAAATAACATTTTGGAAAATGGAAGACTTAATAAGAGTAAATATACAACTAAAAACAAGAGTAGGTGCTGGGGAGATGGTTCATAGGCAGAGGTGCTTGCCACATAAGGAGTTTCCTGCACCTGTGTAAATGCCCAGGAGGAATGGTGACCCACCTGCAACCTAGCATGTGTCTCCCAGAAGTTAGGTAGCTAGACTAGCACAACAGGTGGACTCTAGGTCACAAAGAGTTGCTGTCTCAATAGATAAGGTGGAGAATGTGGCCTAGCAAGGCATGGACACAAGCCTCTGAGCTCTGAAGCGCATGTACACACATGCATGTACCTCTCACACATGTGCAAACATGCAACATATAATAATGAAACTCTTACTAATGGCTTAAAATATTAATAATAAAGCATTACTTTCAATTGAAGAGACAGTATATTTGCATATTATTGCCCCACTTCACAAGGGCCAAGAAACAGAGACAATCAAAGTGTCTATCACAGTGAAGAGATAAAGAAAAACTGGCACATACACACAATACAGTCCTGATCTTCCACATTTAAAGGAAGTGAAATCCCGTCATGCGCAATAGCATAAAAGCAGTGGGAGGCCATTCTTGCAAGTGGCACAGAAAGCCAAGCAGTGCTCTGTCTCATGAGAGGTGGGATCTAAAACACTGAACTGATGAAGCTGGGAGTTCAACACCCTCATTCCTATTTTCTTTTGATTCCTTTCTTTCTGATTCTCCCTGATCAAGCCTTTGCCAGCCTCCTCCATATAGACAATACATACTTGTACTCACCAAGGATCTTACTCTAAACGCCTCATACTTGAATTGCACATAGCTGACTATCTTCTAACAAAGAATGCATTATCAGCCTCCGTTTCTTCTCTCATGGCCATAGTGCATCTAGCCAAAGTATTCTCCCAAACTCACTCTTACCTATTGCCTTTCTATCCATTCCCAATGCTGTCGTCGACATTAGGCCTCACTCCCCATCTTAAATAAATGGGATTTCTGTCCCAGCATTTTGTGCTCAACTCTAGCCCAGTCAGTAAAGCATAGAGGAATGCTAACATCTGCTCTACCAGAGATCAAACTATATTCTGGAGAAACATTGGGACCTGGAATCCTTGCTCCACCTCCCTTTCTGCTGCTCTATTTTCCTATTTCTACTTTCTAAGCATACAGGCCCAACCACAGTTGTCACTATCTGTTTAAATCCAAAAAGCTGGGCAGTGATGGTGCATGTCTTTAATCCCAGCACTTGGGAGGCAGAAGCAGGCAGTTTCTGAGTTCAAGGCCAGAGTGAGTTCCAGGACAGCCAAGACTATACAGAGAAACCCTGTCTCTAAAAAAAAAAAAAAAACAAAACAAAAAAAAAAACAAAAAAACAAAAAAACCTAGAGACAACCTATTACAACATAGTCATGTGAAGCTGGTCAAAAGCAAGAAGCCCATGACGTTCTCTGCAACAAGGCCTTTAGGGAAGGTCTCCACAAATGTGTAGGCACTCAGTACGTATGTCAGAAATTCAAATGGCAACATCTGATCGTCCCTCTCACAGACAAACAGTTTTTAACTGAGATTTTCCTAATATTTCAAAACAATATAATAAAGATGAAGTGGGCCCATGAATTTGAAGTACATTTTTCTCTGAATAACTTAGAATTTTGAAATGGACTACAGTAGGCTATTAATAATGTTTCCTTTTTTCCTCTTCATGACTAAGCAACTATTTGACATAGTTTAAAGCACTGAGCTGCCCAGAGTGTGAGAAAGGATAGGAAAACAAAACTGCAAACACTGAAAGTGAGAACAAATGCAGTATAAACATACCCAGTGAAATGTGACCATGTTTTCCAGCCTTTCAAGTGTTTCTTCCATCTTCATAATTTTTAAAAAATAAAGTAGCCAAACAAACAAAAAATAGAACAATAACAACAAAATACAAACCAACAAACAAAAAAGCCATGCATGCTCCTTATCCCAGCAGGAGGGAGGCAGGGGCAGGAGGGTCACTAGAACTTCTAGACCACTCAGGGCTACAGAGCAAAACCATGGCTCAAAAGGAAAGAAAAATGCCACTAGAAGAGCTTTAACTTCACTTAGAAGAAACAAACAAAGGCCAAGTGATTTATCTCAAAGCAGCACTCATTCCTATGCCTTAGATTTAAAAAAAAAAAAAAGGTGACATTTCCTAACACTTGAGTCAAAACAAGTGTCTGCCTTCTCTCCAACTAAGAAGACAACTCTGAATAAATGATAGCTCCCTTAGGTGCTGCTCACTAGACATAGAGTCCTCCAAGATCTCCATCCCCCAACACACTTAATGCGGAAACCCAGAAGCTAGTGTGTCAAAGAGCTAGCGTCACGTTATGGAGGAACAAAGGAAGCCACCTATTGGGTAGGATGTTCTCATTGGGAATTAAAGGATGGTTCTTTTATGGGTGGAGTTTTAAAAATCATTTTAATATGTAAGAATTCATAAGAATTTTATTAAAACTCAATGATGAGTTAAAAACAAAACTAGTAATGTGTGTGTATATATATACAAGTATATATACATATATAAATATATATACATATATATCAAAATCTAGATGTAGATTGTTTAATTGTTTTGCAACCATTTTAGTAAAAATGAGACTGGACATGATCCCCAATAGAGTTCAAGTCTGGAGGGAAATCCTGATGAGGAGCAAGGTTTCTGTGGGCTCAGATATCCCTGAATAGATCCCTTATTAGTTCCAAGAGAAAAAAAAATAATAGCTAATTAGTGAAGCAATTGGAAAACATTTTGACTAATGATCACAATTAGTACTACCATCAAGGGGCAGACATACTTCTCCGTCAACGGTGATGTTTTGGAAAGGATATATTACTGATGTAGCATTAGGTAAGGAAAATACGACCTTAACCTAACCAGAAGGAAATACCATCCAAAACCCGAGGAAGGAACGTTCCATTTAAAAGAGTAAGTATTCTAGCCTTCCAAATGCTAAGTGTCACAATACACACAAGTCTGGAAATTCTCCAAATAAGGAGGCTAAAGAGACAGGAGCACCAGATGCAATGCCCGACCTCAAGAAGCTCCTGCACCTAGCGTGGAAAGACCTTTGTAAAGACTATGACTGGACCAACTGCCAAATGGAAATATGGCAGTGGAGTATTTAAAACTTGTCCATGTTAAATCTACTGAAGATGACAACTGGTCTGTCCATGGTTTTTGAAGAGAAAATTCCTAGAGAATTCAGTTCTAATTAATTTTTAAAATGTCTGTATGTTTAGATATGTCTGCTGGGTTCTCATCTTGGACAAAAATCAATGTTGTTAAGAGTTAAGATGTCCACAGTATTTTCAATCTCACAACTTCTGTAAGCTTCAAATGATTACAACTTAAAAACTATCTAGGGATGGTGAGACAGCTCTGAAGGTAAAGGTGCCTGCTACCAAGTCTGTCAGCCTGGGTTGGATAACTGGAACCCACAGGGTAGAAGGAGAGAGTCAACACTTGCAAGTTGTCCTCTGACCTCTGTCACATGCTGCGATACAAATAGACCCACAAATGAATCTTAAAAAACAAAAATTAAGCCAGGCAGTGGTGGCACACGCCTTTAATCCCAGCACTTGGGAGGCAGAGGCAGGTGGATTTCTGAGTTCCAGACCAGCCTGGTCTACAGAGTGAGTTTCAGGACAGCCAGGGCAACACAGAGAAACCCTGTCTTGAAAAACCAAAATAAATAAATAAATTTAAGTATAACCCTTACACACACACACACACACACACACACACACACACACACACAAGCACACTACGGTTTTGGCACTTAATTTGGTAACTACAGTGCTACAGTAAATAATGGTATAAAAAATAAGACACAAATTCTATCATTATTGCTTTTACAATCTATATTGGGAGAGAGGAGTCACATGTCTGAGTGCAGGCACCTGCAGTAACCAGAGGCACTGGATCTCCCAGAACTGGAGTTGTGATGGTCCTAGGAACCATGCCCAGATCCTCTGCAAGAGCAATATGAGCTCCCAACTCCTGGGCCACCACTCCAACCTTGAGAACCCACATTCTTAAGCCACAATATTATACTGTCTCCCCAAAAAGAATGACCCTCCTGCATGGGTGAGCTACAGACTTGCACCAGGCCAGCAGGGAGGGAAGCAGCATCCTGAGAAACCACTAGGAGAAAGCACACACTTGGTCCAGTAAACCACAGAAAGCCTTCCAACACCTGGGGGGAAGCCTAGGGCTTTTCCTAATGCTGTGACCCTTCAATACAGTTCCTCAGGTCATGATGATTCCAACCATAAAATTTTTATCATTGCTACTTCATACCTGTAATTTTGCTACTGTTACGAATCGTAATGTAAATATCTGATATGCAGGATATTGGATATGTGACCCCTGTGAAATGGCTATTCCACTCCATCGGCTGAGAACCACTGGCCCAATTGTTCTTAGCAGCATCCACTCTCCAAGAATGGCCAGGTCTCAGCCCCGGCTGCTTCTCTATATGTCAAGGAGATGGTCACTTCCGTGGTATTTTCTCCTGGTGTTGCCTTAAGTTCTTAATAAATACAATGATAATTCTCAAGGTGTTAGTTATTTTAAAAAAAGAAAACTAATAAAGCACCCTTCCTTATACATTAATCAGTATGAAGTCATTGACGGGAAATGCTCAGCTAGCTCAAATACTTAAGCAGGTCCTCTCATTTTTAGGAAGCTTACATAAACAAACAAGGCATTTTTCCAATTATTTAGCACACCAATCTTTTTATTATTTTACAAGTGAAGAAACTAAAACGAAAAGACAAAGAGTAAAGTCCGATCTATATTGGGTGTAAGTGTAATCAGGCCTCAACCTCTCAATGTGATCTCCAAGCTCCTCCATTTAATAAAACCACGGCTACCTCTAACCCAGTTGTTCATCAAACACCAGCCTAGATCGCTTCATTATCTGCTTGCCTGTTCTCTTTGGTATAAGTAATGCAAGCAGAAGGTAAGGGCTACACGCTATCACTGTCCTAAAAGGCATATCTGTCAGAACGACAGTCTATTGGAGACTTGCACCGATGGCCAATGGATGTTACTCTAGACAAGTCTTGTCTAGCAGACATCTCTCCAATGATGAAACATTCCATACCTGAGCTATTCAATATATTAAGCAAGTGAAATACAAAATGAAGGAACCAAATGTTTAATGTTATTTAAAAGACTCAGTTTAAATTGAAATAATCAGAGGTAGCTAGTGCTTATTTTGCTAGGTAATGCAATTCTATACCTGGAAGCCGGGAAGCCAACCTTAATCTCAACATCTAAACATCGCAATGAATGTATGAGCACAAACAAAAAGCGAGCATCAACTTAATGGTGAGCCCAGACACAGCACTGGTTTACTCGGGAGGTTCATGGAACTGGTGCGGCTGTGATACCATCAGAGTAACACAACCAGCAAGATAACGGTAAAATTATCTTGTGATCTTTGTAAATGCCTCTGGGCAGCTAAAGCCAGTGAGTGACTGCAGAAGCCAAGACCTGCTGCTGATAGGATCACCTCCAAAGGGAAAAGTCGACTCCATCCCACAGCCACAGTGGCTTTCTTGGTGGAAAATTCACTCTGCATGGAAAGTAGCTCCAAACAATAATGGACTCAGGCTGAGAGATGTGAAAGGCAGACTACTTAGAGAATTAGTCAACACTGTGTCAGTGCTTTAAAGAATTCAAGGCAGTGTCTTCAAAGCCACGCCCTCTTTTCTGTCTCTAGGGCAGCATGTCCACACCATATCCTAGTGTGGTATTTCTGTCTTCTCCCTACCTTCACCAGACAAGGCACTAAATGTCACTTAAATAAAAATAAGAGAATTTCACAGCAAATTCTTCTTTAGGTTAAAATTATTGAGCCTTTCAGAACTCCTTGGGGAGGTTTGACGAATTCCATGAACAAAGGCAGACATCATTTCCTATTGCTTTAGTCTAGTTAGAGTCCACCTTCAAAGCACCTCACTGGTGCTAAGAACAGGATTGGACATGACCACAAACCCACATTCTTGGTTCTGATATTTAAAGCTCTGAAAGTGATTTAACTCTGCACTGCCGCAGCTTATTCGTTTAAATATTGATAGTATGCTTCAATTATTCCACAATTATTATGTCTTCAAATTCTGAAACTTCCATTTTGTGACAGTCCCATCATTGCAGGTCTTTTTGTTTTCTTGGGGTTTTTTTTTTGGGGGGCTTCCTAATTACAATTAATTGATCTATTTCTTTACACGTACACACATGCATTATGTAGCAGACCCAGTTATGCATGATCTGCTTCAGTCAATCCATTCTCCAAAATGTAGACCATTAGTTTATGAACAGAGAAAAGACATCCATGCATTTATAGTATTTCAAAATCAAAGTCCTAGCTGAGCATGTTGGCACATGCCTATAACCCCCAGTGCTTAGGAAGTAAAGCATGAAGACTTCAAATTTTATATTAGCCTGGGGCTAATATATCGTAGTGAGATCCTGCCTCAAAATAGAAATGAAAAAAATAAAAGTAAATAAATAGAGGCTGGAGAGAAGGCTCAGTAGGTAAGAGCACTTGCTGAATAAGCAAGAGGACCTGAGCTCAGACCCCAGCACCCACATAAAAGCCAGGCCTGTCAGAGCATATACATACATATACAGTAGCTGACAAGGCAGCTAGCTAAGGTATATAGGTTACTGGAGTCCAGAGGAGGGGAAAAAACACTTCACTAAATCACTCCCAAAGGATGGAGCTACAAGAATCAAATGCATGATTCAGATCTCATGAGCAATGAGGTCCTAATCACTTGCCTAAAAACCCTCATCTGCTAGTCACTCGTCACTTCTAAGAGAATCCATGAGGAGACCGCTAACACACCCCTAGGAATCAGAGTTGTATATGCTCTGACAGGCATACAATCAGCTAGGAGGAAGATCAAAAGCAGCCGGGTATCTGATGCAAGGGCTCCTGGAAACTAGTACTGGAATTTCTAAAATTCTTATTAAAATATTCAAGAAGCCTTATAGTTTCTAGGGAGAAGCTATGAAGCTCCGTGAAGAGAAGCTTCAACGGTGGGTGTGATCATCTTATCTTGGCTGTCAAGTGGATTGGATCTAGGATCAGCTAAGAAACACGCCACCTCTAGGTGGGTCTGGGAGGGTACTTGTTAGAAGAATTAACTGAGGGGAGACACCCCCTTCCCCACATTGGAAGGTACCTTCCCCACATAATCCAGATATAAAGAGGTCTTTGGGGGAAAACAGTGCTTTTGTGCCTCTCTGTCTTTGCCCCTGCTGGTATGTGCATCTACTCTATCTCATCTGTTACTGCCACCACCATCCTTCACTGACATCATAATCTAGTTACTCAGACTTCCATCGTGGCTCTCCAGAAATCCTCCAGGCCTTCAATGGTAGACTGGGACTACTTAACTACTTAGCCTCATGGACTTTCCAGCTAGCCTGTTCTCAGTTTCTCCAGTGTTCCTCTTACCACGGTTGGATTACCAAGCACATATGCTGTAGGCCATTCTAACAAGCCCCTTTGCAATAATATATTCAGTCAACTGACTTTGTTCTTCTAGAGAACCCTGACCAATAACTCAGTAGGGAAATCCCTATCGTTTAGGAGGAAAACAACACAATCACTACTTCTGCATCCTTCCTCTTTATTCCTTTGCAGAATTTGGTTACTTGAGCATACTATAAATGCCTTTTGTTCTGCAGGAGAGTATCCTGTGCAGACATCTCATCTCCATCTGGCCTCTTTTGTCTCTAGTGATTCCTAGGACCACCATACTTCATCTACCCACCTGTAAGACAAACTTACAAAGACAATGATCTGTGACTTTGTTTTGACAGAAAAATCCGATTGCTGGTATTCCAAGCCCTGATAAAGGTGTCTTGAATAACTGAAGCTCTCATTACCTATCACTGGTAAATACTTTATGAAGCCTTTTGTCCTCATGTTCTCAGTTGTTTAAAAAAAAAAAAAAAAAGTTTTAAAGAATGTTAACATAACCCTAGCTGATCCAAAGGCAGATATCAAAACATGGGTTTTTAAAAGACTAGTGATGCTGTCTTTAACTGTCATCTTTGTGCAGAAAAGGAGTCTGGAAACTCATATGGCCAATCACATTTCTCATTTTGCAGTGTTACATACAAGTGCATGTTTTTATTCTAAATATTGCCATAAAACACACACACACTTTGAAAAGAAAATACTTCAAGTATTACAATACTATTATAAAAACTCAGAACACCCTTAAATACTGTCAGTTTAATATTGACCACATAAGCCTTTGAGTAATTTATGACTGACCATGTTGCCTCTGCCAAAAACAAAGTCCAAGTTTTTGTGGTGTAGTTTTTCCTAGTCTATGAGCTTCCTTTACATAATTAAATCCTAATGATGGGTGAATATCATGATGCCTAATGGAATGATCAAGATCACACAGAAGTTGTTTTATTTTTTAAGAATTATTTATTTACCTATGTATGTGAGTACACTGTAGCTGTCTTCAGACACACCAGAAGAGGGCTTCTGATCTCATTATGATGGTTGTGAGCCACCATGTGGTTGCTGTGAACTGAACTCAGGTCCTCTGGAAGAGCAGTCAGTGCTCTTAACTGCTGAGGCACCTCTCTTTAGATCCAGAAGACGTTTCTTAATACTACCACTGTTATAAATAAGGGCCACCTGAAACAGTTAAGTTACTAAAAGCCAGCCAATTAAAATGAGCAGCGCTAGGTAACTACAGTAGCCAATCAAAACAGCCTTTCTTTGTTGACCTAGTCAAGTAATTGAAGTTTTCCAGGAAGTTCAGTGACTTCTTTTCACAGCCTTCAACCAGGGCTGTCCCATGCCCACTACTCCCACTTCTCATTGCCTAAACAACTCATACACAAAAATAGCTAATAGATTTATTTGTGATTCTCACTCACACTAACTAAGCTTAGAAGAAGAAACTCTTAGCTATGACTAAGCAAAATGATCTAATTAAGTCAAGAAAAACATGTGAATGGTGAAGTTAACCAACCGGCCTAGAAAGGAGACAGAGTAAGAGAAAACAGCTCTAAGCCTAGTGAGATGCCATCATGGTTAAAGTCAACATTTTTCTTCAAAGGCTAATGTGTCAGCCTCAATAACCCAGAGCTATTGTGTCCAGGATGGTTTTCATGCAGATATATTCGAATCTGGCTATTTTCCACTTATATTTCTCTACTTTTTGATTTCTGCTTTATAAAACTGCATGAGAGCTTAGATTTCTTTTCTGTGCCAAGTCAAAAATGAAAATGGATTTTAGTAGCAAAAGTCGAGGACTTCACTATCCAGCAAAAATCACCTTTCTGTTCTCTCATCTGAAAAATCTGCAAGACTCTACAGTCCCTTCCTTTCTCAAAAAAGAGGGGAAATAAAGTTTGAAATTTGCAAGTTAATATGTAAGTTATATTTGGTTTTGTTTAAAATTATTAAACAGAAGCAGCACAGAACTTACAGGAAAGAAAGTTGTTGTCCTTACTACAAAGTATCATTATCGATAATCTTAGTATTAAAAACTCCAAACCTACTCCCTCCCCACAAGGCTTCTGTAACCCTCTCCAGCTCACAATGCGATCCTACCCACTCTCTGTCAATCACATAAAGGTCCCGCCCAGCCCCGCCCACTCCTGCAAGCCGAGTCTGAGCACAGCTCTGGCCCGGGGCTGAACCGGTGGCGCTGACGTCAGCTGGCGACCGCGGCCGCATTCCTAAACAGTTCAGACAAACCCAGTGGTGGGAAGCTTCGAAAGCCCTCAGCTGTAGTGAGGGAAGCAAAGGCTTGGCTGGTAGCCAGACTCCTGAGCTCAGCATTTTGTAATGCACTTCCTTTTTACTTAACAGCTTGCATAATGCCCTTAACCCTTTCTCACCTGCATCTCACCCTTAACCCCTTCTTTTCTGGGGTCCAAAACATTTCTTGCAACTCAGTCTTCCCATGAGCCTGTGAGCACCAAATCACAACCGACTGACTTTTAATACTGCTGAAGAAGGAATTTAACTAAAAACACACGCCCCCCCCCCAACTACCTAACTAAATTACCCAAGTTTCACTTCTGAAAATAACGTTAATTTTTTTTAAGCCTGGAAACATTGTATTAATTTTCAAGCCTTTTTTTTATGATGATGGTAATTCTGACGACTGAACTAGGACATGAGCAGGCTATGCATGGGAACGCTATCACTGAGCTACACTGCAGCACTAAATATTCTAATATTCTCAAGACCCTTCATAATTTATGCTTTTAGAAACTTTTTTTTTTTTTCAAGACAGGGTTTCTCTGTGTTGTCCTGGTTGTCCTGGTTCTCACTTTGTAGACCAGGCTGGCCTCGAACTCAGAAATCCACCTGCTTCTGCAGGGCTAGAAACTTTTTTTAAGGAGTATTTTCAAATAGCCCACACTACAGAGCAAAGGGCATACGGTAGCAGAATATCTACCCCAGCCCTATCTCTGGCAGCATGGTTCTCACTCGGGATTAATGAGCAATATTTATTTCTCTGTATTCAAGCAGTATTTGGGAGGAGGGGGCAAAAGTTATGTTCGATCCTATTTTCTTCCTTCTTCTACACTAATGGTGGCTAATTTGCTTCCTCAGGTTTGGTTTGGTTTTTGTTTTAAGTGCAAGGGGTTCCAGTATTTTCTGACCCCCAATACAAGAGCTTATTTCTAAGGTCATTTCCAATCATTCTGCTTAATGCTATAGCGCCATTCTGTATCTCTACAGAATGCAATCTTAGATGGAAAAGAAAACATGGAAGCATCCATGGGATAACGGGAGGAGTGAATGCAGGAGGTGGAGAGTTCAAGGTCAGCCTGGACTACATCAGACAGTCTTTAATTAAAACGCCTCGAAGGAGGCTAGCAAGGCAGGCCTGCACTGGCTGCTGAGTGTGTGCTCAGCTCTTCACAGGGGCTGTCTAGTACCCTCGCACTCGTGGTTCCTGAAGATGTACATTTTCTCAAGCAACTCTTGAGCTCTGCATTTTGTAATGTGCTTTCCTTTTGTGTCACACGACCCTTTGCTCAGCCACTGTTACCAAGATTCTTTTATTTTTGGAAAGCAGACTTCAGTACACTGTCCATCCTACAAATGAAGCTGGCCATTTTTTACCTTTTAAGAGCAGTTTGTTTCTTTGTACACTATCCCGCCATGCCCTTTGTTCAATTTTCTATTAGTCTTTCAGTCTTCCTACTTTGTAGCTGCTTTACTTAAAATTTATTTTTATTTTGTGTTTGCTTTTCAACAGGCTGAAGAGGTAGCGCAGCAGTTAAGCACACCTGAGCTCTTGCAGGGGATCCAGGTTTGGTTCTCAGTACCCACAATACAGACTCACAACTGCCTAGACCTCCAATTCCAGGGAATCGACACCCTCTTCTGACCTTTCAGGTACCTAGACGCACATGGTGCACTTACATATACTTAGGTGCACACACATACACATAAAAGACATGAATAAATCTTCAAAAAATTTTAAATATATGTGAGTGTGTGTGCTCAACGTGCACTAACAAATACATATATAGGTCAGAAGAAAACCTCAGAGAATTGGTTTTCCCCTTTTACCATGAGTGTCCTGGGGATCCAACTCAAGCCATTAGACTTGGTGGCAGTTGTCTTCTCCTGCTAATCCATCATGTCATACTGGGGTGGTTTGAGTGAAATGGCCCCCCCAAACTCATAAAGAGTGACATTATTGAAGGAGTGGCCCTGTTAGAGTAGGTGTGGCCTTGGAGGAAGTATGTCACACGGGTGGGCTTTGAGGTTTCAGACCCTGGTGGCTTTCTCTCTTCCTGCTATCGGAGGATCTGGATGTAGAGCTCTCAGCTACTTCTCCAGACTGAATGCCACCATGCTCCCCACCGTGACAATAATGGACTAAACTTCTGAACCGTAAGCCAGCCCCAATTAAACGTTTTCTTTTATAAGAGTTGCTGTGGTAAAGGTGTCGCTTCAAAGCAATAAAACCCTTAACTAAGACACATACTATGCCTTTCAATATATTTAGGGATTTTTTAAGGCAAAAAATAAATTAAAAAAACTTAACTAAGATGCATACTATGTCTTTCAATATATTTAGGGATTTTTTAAGGCAAAAAATAAATTAAAAAAACTTAATTAAGATGCATACTATGTCTTTCAGTATTCTTTAGGGATTTTTTTTTTTTTTCAAGAGGAAAAGTAATGGGAGGGATTGGAGAGATGGCTCAGCAGTTAAGAGTACTGCCTGCTCTTGCATTGGACCTATTTCAATTTCCAGAATCCACATGGCATAAGCCCAATTCTAGAGAACTCAGCACCCTCTCCTGGCTCTACAGGCCCCAAGCATGTAGGAGGAACACACATATACATCCACGCAAAATACACAAACCCATAAAATAAAATATATAAATCTAAATTTTTTTAAATAAACAGGAAGGAGAATGAACTAGTCCTGTCAACTAAATTTCCCCATTCTTTTGATATCTCTTAGTAATTACAAGGCTAAGTCCCTCTGAAGCTCCTACTCGCACACTTATGTAAAACCTCATACTGACAAACAAGTAGATATCATAAGTATATGTGCAATTGAGTACACATGTGTTTTGAACTTTAAGCAGATGTTAAAAGACAGTACAGACAATATCAATCGGCTGCTGAGAACAGCAAACTAGTTTTGAATATGACCTCATAAAGTCAGGAAGGTGTTTCCTACAGTACAGCCCAGTGCCATATCTCAGGCATGAAGTTCAAAGTACTTGAGTGTTGAGGTAAGAAGGGGTAAGGATAGGAAGAAGGAATTCTGCCAAAGCAAGATGCCTCGAACACTGAAAGATGCACAAGGCCCTAAAGGCATTCAGTCTTGAATGACTAGGCTATTACTTATATATCACAGGTGTCCCAATGACCAGATCTCATAGGAGCACAGATGCCAAGAGAAAACCACTGAAAGTAGTTTCCTTGTGTGATTTGAATAACATACCCTTGCATATTTTAAGATTCTGAACCAGAGCTCACAAGACTTTAATCTTTTAAGAAGAGATGGCACTCTTTTAAAAGTACCATTTTAAACACTAAACACATTTTCCTATAAACTATGACACAGAGACTAAAGTCCCAACAGACATTAGTTTACAGCTTAATCTGCTCTCTTCTTGTACTTCCTTGCCTACACTTTGATCCCACAGCACAGAGGCCTGCTGTTTTGAAACACACTTTTGACTTTGCTCTTAGGTTCTTCATTTAGACTGTTCTCCCAACAACAGAAAACACCAGTCTCTGAACTTAAAGAGGTCTCTCCCATCTTATAAAGTCACAGCTGAGATGCCACCTCCTTGGCCATCCTGTGCCTCCCATGCCTAGGGAAGTGGTGGAGGTAGAACAGAATGTAAAAGAGAAATGTCACGCATGTGTTTACATGGTTTCCATTAATGCAAAGAGCCAAGAAACCGAGGAAATGAGTATATGACAGATATAAACAAGAATACAGAGCCTTATTTACTTTTAAATATCCACTTTAGTATCTACAGCATATATATATATATACACACACACACACACACACTATATATATATATATATATATATATATATATATATATATAAAAATCATCATCATCATCAACTCCCTCTTTGGGGACTAATAAGTTTATAATACCTTAAAGCACAAGTTCCTGTCAATTACAAATTATAATAGATTATAAAGAGGACAAAACACATCATAAGTAGGGTATTACAGAAACCAACCTCAGCTGGGTGAGTACTGTTGAACACAAAGCAACAGCTGTCATTTCCAGGATCCCTGTACCTATACTCCTTTCAGTCACAGACGTTTCACCATTTTATGTACTGGTGTTGACTTCTCTAACTTAAGACCAAACTCCAAAGTTTAGGACAAGGTACATAACTGCAGTTCTCAAATCTGAGCTTCAAAATCACCTGCATGAGTGGAGCATTAATCGTAATCTTAGGGCTCAGTCTAACTGAAACATTACAACTGAGGTCCTGGGGTCTATTCGGGCAAGAGGTAGCCCTGCTAGGTAAATGAGATGCTTAGAAAATGGTTTGAAGAATGCACAGGAATAGCACTGTGAGGGAGGGATGCCAGTTCAGTAAAACTCTTTCTCTTCTGTCCTGAATTCATTCAATCATATGCTCTCTCTCTCCTCTCTGTCACCCACCCACCCACCCACACCTCCGCACAGGCAGCTACTGAAGAGCACAGCCAAGAGCTCATCTGCCATGCTTCACAGGAAGGACTTTGACTACCAAAGAACTGTGAAAAGAAAAGAGACAAGCATTCCTTTTGTGAGGCAGCAGCCACAGGTGAGAGGATCTAGAGACATGAGGAGGGCATGCTAGCCCTTCCCAGTTTTCCATCTGCATCAAAGAGAACACAAAATTTTCCTGTAACATTATAAAAATAATAAAACAACAACAAAACCCACTTTACTCCTCCAAGGGTGGCTGTTAAAGTGAACAGGAAAAGGTCACCTAATTTTACATCCCAGATGACAAGACTACAGTTAGACTATCCAGGGAAAGACTTGAAATCATACTTCAGGGACTGAACGACTGCATAATTTAATTTCCTCACTGACACTATTAATTATCCAGAAGCTCACAAGACTGGAAACTAAGAACTCAGCATCATGACAAAAATCTACACTGGCCAAAATAGTTTTCTTTTTTTTTTTTTTTAACCTCAGCATGTGCAAGTTTTTATAATTCCAGAATCCTGTTTGCATGCATGTTATCACTTCTGGCTTTATTCACGAGATTTCCAAGTCTGCTTTTTTTTTTAAATTAAATTTTTTTATAATTTATTTTCTTAATGTACATTGGTGTTTTATCAGGATGTTTGTCAGTGTGAGGGTATCAGAAGCCCTGGAACTGGAGTTACAGAGTGTTGTGAGCTGTCATGTGGGTGTAGGGAGTTAAACTCAGGTCCTCCAGAAGAGGAGTCAGTGCTCTTAAGCACTGACATCTCCCCAGCCTCCCAGTCTACTTTCTAACACTGGAGACAAGTGTTCTGCTCGTTGGCTCTGTCTTCCCTGATGGAGCACACAGCAAGAGATAAAGGACTGCAGGGCTGGGAGTAAGCGCACTCCTTGGTCTGTGAAAGGCTAAGGCTGCTAGCTAGCTTCATGGTGATTTACATTTTCCTGTTTACAATGGCTCTCTGCTCTGTATCCCAGGAGAGAACTGATCACAGGTTATGCAGCTTAGAAACTGCACACTATTTTTTTATAATCTGGTATTACTTTTGAAACAGTGTGGTTTTAGCAACCCAAGATTCTGAATGCCCCTCCCCCGCCATCTAGGTTTGAATAATATAAAAGCTATGGATAGAGAACTAATTACCCAATTCTAAATGACTGTCTCAACTGTCTCATTAATAGTTTCAAAATTATTTAAGTTCTAGAAAGAGTTACTAATCCAAGAAAGATATCAAAGGCATGTGTCCTCAGCTATGTGGGCAATCTTGGTTTGTTCTAAGTCAGGTGTATAAATGTGGCAAGTGACATGATCTGCGAACAGCACGCTGTGGTTGACATGGTTCAGTGCATCATTTACTCCCTGAGTTTATCATAAAGTTAGAGTCACAAACATGCACTTCTCCCATACTATCTACGAGTGTATCATAAAGACAGATTTTTTTCTTTCATTTGTTGGCTTTATTATCTGCAGGGCCTACCTCATAGCTTATGAGCAAATCACCACTGACTGACTGCTGCCCCACAATTACCACATATGTAAAAATAGTTATTTTCTCAATTAGATATAAGGCTCAATTGCACGTACATTAAAATATAAATTATACATTATGCCCTACAAGGCAAATTCTCAATCTTCACATGACTCCGTAATGGCTGCTATAGGAGTAATAACAGAGTTCTACATTAGATCCGACTGGAGACTCAACCTTTAAGGTGTACACTTAACAAAGCTGAACACCACTAGAATTCTAAGCTCCATCTATGGCCAAAGAGTATGACAAGCTAGAAACTACATAGAATCCTGTTCTTGGGGGGAGTGTGGGGGGAAAGAGACCTCATTTAAAACGCCTTCATTTGGAGAGCCTCTAGATGAATATTTCCTATATCTCCTAAGTGGAAAAAAAACAAAAATAAAATCACTACAGTCCATGCTATAAATTCCATAACAAGTTTATTTTTCAAATGATAAAAGTTTTGTATGAGACAGATCTAAATCAAGTAAAATTACAGTTATAATAAGTGATATAGGCAAATCTTGCTGTAGTTTTTAAATCTATTGCAACTAAAATTATATTAAAATTTAAAAAGTATAGGTTCATCTGGAAAATAACTTTCACAAGTATACCACTGCATGGGGTGGGGGCAATGGGAGTTCTGTGGATGTATGTTTAAACAC
The DNA here is from genome assembly GCA_019843815.1 of Montemys delectorum. NCBI lineage: Eukaryota > Metazoa > Chordata > Mammalia > Rodentia > Muridae > Montemys > Montemys delectorum. The sequence goes on along the minus strand of JADRCD010072422.1, from coordinate 20,718 downwards.
ACACACACACACACACACACACACACACAAACACATGAAGACAAAGGACAGATGATGTGGGCGAGTAGTTTGTGTGGATGCATGCTTAAGCACACAGGTACCCTCAGAGAAGAAAGAGGGAGATCATGAGAGGCAGTGGGGAAGGGGGGGAGTGGGACTTGGATCAGTGCACCGGGTAAGCAATGACAGGTTTAAGGAACTTCTGCTGGTGCACACAAGGGACATGAATTAAGAAGAATGGGCTAAAAGGAAGGGTGAGGCAGGCTCTAGCTACAAGTCAGACTCTGACACCAATGTTTCTGATAACAACATCATCCTCCTACTACATGTTTTTTGACCAGCTACTTTCCAATTAAATTCAAAGCCTTCTCAGCAATACCTACATTATTTCTGTCTTCTCCAAGATCCTCTCCCTCCATAGAACATACTCAAAATACCTTGAGAGGCCTTTCTATGGGCCACTTGCTGAAGCTGACTCCAGGTTAAGTCTTCTAAGAAACCCTTGGTATGTGCTTGCAGTGGCTCCCGTGGGAGGCACTGGAAAGTGTCCTAATTGTCTAGATTTCCTCTGTAGTTGGTCGAGCCAACCCCTTTATAACACTCAATAGCATGCATTCAGGGACTAGAAATCATGGAGACTGAGTACAAAGAAAAAGAAAAGGGAGTAAATATCACTAACTAAAAGCTAAATAAACAGAGCAATGAGGGTGATCCTCCAATCAGTAGCCTAATATAGTCAGAAGGCAAAACTAATATAGAATTTGTAAGATACAAGATGATACATTCATCAGAAAACTAAGCTAAAAGCTTCAAACCAAGACAAGTGACATAAAACCCAGAAAAAATATAGGGCTAACAGAGCCAAAAAAAAAAAAAAAAAAAATCACTGTCAGGGTTCTCCACCAGTCACATACAGAACAGCAGAAAGGCACCAGCTGTTTGCCCCAAAGCCTCGGTTAGACTGGGCTCTAGTAAGCATTTCCATTTACCACTTGGGAGGAACTCATGGGCGTGACTAGCAAGAATGAGGAAGTGGCATAGATCGGTGCTGCCCTCAACCTTGGCCAGAGCTCCTCCCTGCAATGGTCAGCAATTATCTCAGACTCCTAACTGGTCAGTAAGTCAGTCTATTGAATGCTCAGACCTGAGTGAGACATCTCTATCTAAGGCCATCCCTAAAACACTGAGAGCCCTGTGGAAGACAGGACGAAAGGATGTAGGAGCCAGAGGGTGGGGGAACTGCAGTGAACTGCTGCCTCCTGGACACGACAAGGCTTCTCGCTCACAAAAAATGTTCTGCAGCTGTGATTAACCAATGTTCCAACAGGTAGCACAAACTGGATTCAGCAAGTTAACAACAAAAAGGAGGTGACATAAAAGGGTGAGGGGGACATGTTGGGGATACCCATAGGAGTGGGAGGTAGAAGTTGGGGTTCCTGGAGGGAATTTGGGGTGCATATAATCAAAGTGCATTGTTTATATATATGAAATTGTCCAAGAATCAAGAGTATTCTTTAAAACAGGTAAAAGAAGGGGCTGGAGAGATGGCTCAGCAGTTCTGACTGCTCTTCCAGAGGTCCTGAGTTCAAATCCCAGCAACCACATGGTGGCTTACAACCATCTGTAATGAGATCTAATGCCCTCTTCTGATGTGTCTGAAGACAGCTACAGTGTACTTGTATATAATAAATAAATAAAATCTTAAAAAAAAAAGAAAGAAAGAAAGAAAAGAAAAGGAGGAGATGAACACCAGAGGGACTTAATAATACCCAGGAGAGGGTCATAATATTCCAGAACAAGTGACAGATATAACATAACCCACAAAGAGAAAGATAAACATGACATACTCTTTAGGAGCTCAAAATGTGAGCTGTCCGTCTGCCACAGGAGCAACTCACATATGAGGAAACACTGCAAAAGCTGCACACAGAGGTGCTGTCTGTTTAAAAAGAACACTTGGGCTCTGAGAGGAAATTACAGCTCTGAGGCATGCTAGTGTCTTGCACTCATACCTGTCCTGTGTGGGGTTCTGTATGGTTTTCTGAGGGTCACATTTTAAAAATGACAAGGAGAAAATGGAGTCACTAGGAGAAGCAAGCATGATTACGTGGAGTCTGAAACCATATCAGAGGAGCATTAAGCAAAGCTTTGGAAGCAGAGCTGGGAAATGAGCAGACATAATCCTTATTCCAAACCTGACAATGTATCACAGGAACTCCTAACAAACACCCCGAGGCCCAGGAAGCAGCAAGGAGCCCACACAATAAGAAAAACCAAAACTCTGAAAACCAAGAGTGCTCCATCTCCAGCAGAAGCAAAACGACTAACAGTGAAATGAAGCCTCGCCATGGACACTCACACATGCTTAGATCACACGAAGCTACTGCCAACACTGTGGTTCCATAATCTGGGGCTCACCTTAGGACAGGGGAGAAACTGAAGCTATCACAGGGAGCTGTCATGCTTAGGCACACCATCATCCCAGGCCAGCTTTGTGAGCTCCCACCAGTGCGCTCTTCTCCCTCCAGACAACATGCCACTTAGGACATGTGAGCTTCCCAAGAGTCCATTCAGATTTGGGGGAGAAATCAGGGGAAAAATCACCTTGTATGGGACAAGAGGTTTTGGTTTTCAGTTCTCCGTGTAATGTCCAGAAGTATTTAAATTGCCCACAAAACACCACCCCTTACTCCAGGCTGACAACATACAAGTTTCTCTTCCAAGTCAGCTCTAAAGGCTTTGCAACTGGAGATTTGGGGCCTCAGCCACAAAGGACATGCTTTAAAGTCTTGCTCACACCTCTCAACCAACTAGTAATGGAAAACATTTGGAAAACAAAATGATCTTATTGTTTCCCCCTGTCCAAACAAAACAAAACAAAACAAAACAAAACAAAAAACAGAGATGGGTTCGCTGGCAAAGCAGAATTTCATGTGTACAAGAACCTAACATGAGACAGGGTTCTCAACCCAATATACCACACAAACTCAGCGTGTTCAACCAAAATACATTATTGTAGTTGAGGCAGGGCTGCACATTGGATCATGCTAGTGTTGAACTTGTGGTCATTCCCCCTGCCTCCACCCTCAGGTGTTGGGACTGCAGGTATAAATCAGAATGTCCATCTTGAAATTGTTTTTCAATTATTAGTCTTTATGGGTATTTTTACAGTACCACAGCCTACAACTCAACCTTAAACACCTTTTCTTGTCGCATAACACACTCTCTCGTGGCATTAGCTGACAGATTCAGTTTGTCTTCTAACTTGGAGAAGATTCTAGGAAATGATATCACACAATGGCTGCTTTTATCATGAAGAATGCCATCTTAACTGAACCAGTCAGCTGTGTTGAGCACTTCATAAGCAATGCTGACAAAGTGAATACTATTCCCATTTACCAGATGAAGAAATCAAGACTCTGAGAGAATCATTTATTTGGCAAGGTCAAAACATTAACTCTCAGAATTCCAATCCAATCCTAAAGCTGAAAACTCCAAAATCTCAACCACTGCCCAGCATGGCCTGACTGGTTGCTCAAGAAGCCTGATGTAGGACCAGATGTGGTTCAACGACCAGAATCACAGTGAGGGAGTGGGATCGACGTCTAACTGTTCCAGACAGCAAGACAAGCCATTTCTCAACTCCTACAGAACTGCTGCTTTCGGATCAGAGGCTTAAAGGGCAGTAGGAGCTGCCTGGCATGCTATGACAATGATGGTTAATTTTCCTTCTGTGCTCAAACTCCCTCACTTGTCCCTCAATGTAGCAGAATTTCGACCATATATTTGGACCAGAGGTATTAGTGAATTAAACAGGTGAGCAGTCTGTGTCCCCTTCAGAACATCACCTCAAAATAGTTTAGATGATGAACCAACCACCTATGTTATAGTTCCTGAAGGAGCCCACAATACCCACAGACAGAAAGTTAAACTGTCATTTTTCTCCAAAAACAAAGGCTTATAGTCTTGACCGGCAATGCCCAGGACACTTGAGGTAAACTTGATTGAGATCAAATTAGTTAGTGGTGAATCCAAAGTATTTTTAAAAAAATTATTTTGATTGTCTGAAATACATTTTCTTATGATGCTGAATCTGGTTATAGTACAGACAAGGCTTCTTCTAGAAGGGGATACATTTTGAAATATTAGAATGTTTCTAGACTGCGTACAAATCAATATCCCAAAGTGAACAGCCTGTTTCTTTTATACAATAAAATAAAAAAACTTCAGGCAGACCCAACAATAGAGCAGTAGAAGACATTGGCTTTAACTCCACGTCTCCTTTCCTGTTCACTCGTGAGACAGCAGTGGTAACCAGTCTCCCTGAGATGCAGTTCCCAAGTTTGTACACTGGAAATAGTTTGTAAAAAACTCTATAAAGGATAAATTTGTTGGTATTATGTTTACAATACTCCTAAGAGAATTTTCCAGTTCAACAAATTGATTAAGTAGAAGAAATTAAAATTAAAAGATAACTCATTTACATCCTCCTTTGTCCCTTAAACCCACGTTTCAAAATATTTAGTGTACTTGTAATCTAGACTTGCCTCTTCATTTTAAACTTGCTTAAGCCATGCCACTTTAAACATTCACTATATCCCTAAAAAATCTCTGATACCACCACTGCCATTTGCATAGCATATTATGGGGTACATAAAAGGTTTTGCTGGCATTTGAATGAAAACACCCAATTCTCAAAAGAAACTAGTATGGTCAAGTGAGTAACTGCTCAAATGAGGAAGATAAAAGTGACCAACTTAAGTCACCCATGGCCCTTAACATTGAAGAGTGCTTGACTTAACTATGTACCAGCTTTCTAGAGGGGTGAACGCGGTGGCGGCCCCCCAGTAGAAACCACACCTCCTGGTTCATCTTTCCTTGGGAAGCAGCACTGCCACAGTACTTCTGGCAGTAGCTACAGCCTACAAGGCCACACTGTCACCAGAGTAAAGGGCAGGCATTCCACGGGGTCCTGTAGTGCTAAGCAGCTTGTATACTAATACTAAGTGAACTTTTAGCTTAGCCATGCGGGTTTGGCGGACATAACACAACTGTAAGGCGAACAGCTGTCCACCCCATGCACGGCAGAGCTAGCAGAGACAAAGTGGAAGCCAAAGCTGAACCTCTACCCCACCCTGCCCAACATTACTCTGTCTCTAAATGTCACAGTGTAGCTATGATTCCAATCTGTTAAATGCGTGAGAAATACAACCTTTCCAGACTCTTTTAATTTCTAAGAAATACACCAAGTTAGGGTGTCTTAAATCAACTTCCCTCAAAAAAATATGTAGACATTCAAAATCAACAGCCCACTCTCCCCGAGGAAAGGAATTTTCTTTACTGCATCTGAACAATTAATAGAGCAATAAATTACCTTATAACACTTAAATTTCCAATTACCAGTACAGTCCATGGCCTGCTCTGTCTTAGTTACAAAACTTATCTTAAAAGGCCAATTGAGTAAAATACTCTAATTTATAAATGAGGGATTTGAAATCTCAACTCCCTAACACATCAAAAAGAAACAGAATTTCTAACCAAGTGTTTTTCAACTTTTGAAATCCACTCTGTTTTGAAGTCAGGTTTTAAGAAATCAATTTAGTATTTACTGCATGCCTAGCTCTATATTCCTTCCATCAATTAACCCATTGGTTTTAATTATAACTCTGATACAGCTTAACTCAATACACAAAGATGATACCAAGACAGGTCCGTAGCTGAGTGTTGATATCAATGGGCTGGGGATAAACGTACAAGTGGCCTCCTGCTCCACACAAAGGCTGCCCTTACATACCCCTGCCGTCTGTCCTATCTTGAGCCTGTCTATACAGGATATGCCCTATACTGACTGCCTCCTCCTCCAGCAGACTATCTGCAGAGACACTTCTCAGCACTGAGCAGTTACAGTCTAAGGAAACGGTGCCCATAAACTCAGCCTTCTTTCTACTCATTGTTCAAGTCTTGGTACAGCATTGCTGATGAAGGTTAAGGCACGTAAGAAACAAATGCCCTCTAATGGTACCAATGCTTAGCACATCTCTATTGAAAACTAGGATTTTATCATTTCTTAAAGTGAGCACAACAGGATTTTAGTGGATCATCTAGACCACAGCAGACTCGATGGTCAAGTCTATCTCTTCATCATAGTACCTAAGACCCACCAAAGCCTGGCCTGCCTTTACCACACTGTCTCCTGCCAATACCCTCTTCCAACACCGTGACACACATATCATCTACAGAAGCTGGGCAGAATGGTCTTTCTTAGAAAGGATAGGTAATCTGCACATCCCCATACTTGCACAAGACTTAGTCCCTAAAATCTCTTTCCAGCCCACCTTGTCTGTCCAATGATCTCTCCTACTCTTAAAGACACACGCCCAACCAACTCCTCTATCTGCCATTATTAGGACAACTTTACTATGAAGCAGAAATAACAATCTACCAGAGCGTCCACACAATATTCTTCAAACCAAAGCAAGTCTTTCTTAGGCCAAACATAACCAAGAACTTCCCTAGCCCATCTTCAATGGAACATTTCACACACTTTTTATTAGAGGATGCTTTTATTTTATATCTTTTATATAATAAAGTTAGTTGTTTTCCAACCGCTCTGCAGATTTAAGGCATCATATTTGAGAAAGGGAGATAATACAAAAAACGAACTGTAAATGCCCACACAGCACTCGTCAGTGCTGCAAGCTCACTTTGTCCTATGTATCTGGATGATCAGTGTGTTTGACCTACTGACACAGTTGACTATACTATATATTTTAGTGTACTACTATAGTTAAAATATAATTACATGTAAAATAAACTACATAAGCTATTTCAGTTATGAAAATTTGTACCCAAAATGTTAAGGAGCAAGAAGGTTATGTCAATCTGTTTAGTGTAGAATTACTCAGAACAGTGAAGCAAGCTAAGCATCTTTAAAGGGGGCTGAGAAACACCCTTTAAATGGAACCAGCTCAGCCATTTTCAAGATCACATTCACTGACAAAAGAAGAAAGCTATGGTGTGAGTGAAAACAGAAAAGCTGGTTAACTGTTTGACAAGATGCAGAGCTTCTTCACTTACATTGCTTCCTCCGTGCTGTATGTCTATATTTTAGTATGTGCATATGCACATTACCAGACTATGAACAGCAACCATTTCTATACTACCAAATTAACTGACTTCTGCTTCTTCTCAATTTTCTACAGCATCAGCATTTCCTATGGAAAAATTCTCTTACGATCAGAAAAAAAAAATTAAAGAATACATCTATCTCACATGCCATTTCATGGGCACGTAGACATGCACGCGTAGTGTTGGCTACTATGCACTGTTCTCTGACTATTGCTGTGGGGCGGGCGATAAGCAAATATCAGTCAAATCGTCTCTGAACTCTAGTACTTTTTCTCTTTAAAAAGAGCATAAAGGATTAAGAAATGTATAAAATAATAAAATAATTAGTCAAAATACATAGAGAACTCAAAATAAATGGAGCCAGCAGGCTGAAAAAGACAGCATCTCCTTCCTAACAGCAGACTGGCTTGGGAAGACACTTTGGGGGAGGTGGAGTGTCTCAGCTTTAAGACAACGACTGGATCCAGGAAGTCAACGGGGAGTTAGAGAAGGGAGTCACAGGAAGAAGATGAAATAGAGTGTAAACTGTAGCAAGCTAAGCCCGGAAGAAAGGAAAATTCCGTTCTGCCTTAGGTCACAGGTGCTGCTCACAAAAGTCATCAACTGCACTTTCTCTTAGAAATAGTCCAAACCAGCCAGAGGGCTTGCTTTCTTGTTCCTACATCACAAACTACTGTTGCGCCCTTTGAAACTACATTGAAACTAATGCATACTTAGCAGAAGACAATTAAAGAGGGCCCATCATATCCTCACCAAGACACATCTGTGGCCTGCTGTAACCTCTGACAGTTGCACAGAAAGACCAAGGGACAGAGGAGACAGACACACATGGGCTTAAACCTATCTGAAAGGGGCATCCCCAGACTTGCACATGGTACTTTATTCCTGCGTGTGAATGCAGTTCGCACATGCATTTGCTCCTGGAATCCCTAAGATTTCCGCACTGGCCTCGGTGTAAATTGCCTGAGGGGCAACCATGAAGTCTAGGCTCCTAGCCCTTTTCTGAAGACCTCACCAGAACCAGCAAGATTCTGAGTGTAAATGGTTCCAGCTTTCAAGGGGGAAACGAAGAGACAGGTCTGTAGGTTATTTTGCTTTTCAGAGGGTGGCTTTGACATGTCATTAATTCTAACTAATTTTAAACACATTTGTACGAGCATTTGCTGTGTTAAGTGCTTTTGCCTTACAATGCTAGACTACAGACTGCCGCTAACCACTCAATTAACTCCAAGCAGTACTTTCCTACAAAGTAACTTTTAACAGGAAAGCTATTTTATGCTCGGTCCCTGTATCCTGTACTTAAAATATCCTATTATTTTTCTCTCAAATAATTATAGATATCTCTACCCTGGGACATAGATGAGAACATGGACTGAACCAACACTGTATTGTCATGTCACCAGGAAACTCATGTCACTAGCTGCTTGATGGGGCAGTAGTATTTACTGTATCTTGTTTCTGGTATTATCCATTTGTTGACTTGAGGAAAGTAGATTTTCCCTGAAAGCAGATGGCCGATCTTCTCTAAAAAGCTGCTTTCAGACAAATGCAGCCAACTGCAGAGAAATAAATTCACAAGAATCAGAACAAGCCCCTTTGAACTCAACACAAGCCAAATGCTCCCTTGAAAAGAATCTGATTTAGCAAGTAAAGAGAAAGGAACCTGCCGTAAATGAGTAAGCCAGGCAGTGGGCATTTGGCAGGAGGGCAAAGTGCCTCGAAAGGAAAATGAAAGCCAGAAATGTTCCTTGAGAAAGCAAACAGTTCAAAGGTATGAGAACCCTTTTTTGTAAACTAACACAGAGGGAGAGGGTTTAGCACAGGAGTGGCTATTAACCCACTACTTGTGGGATCCTTTTTCTTATGTACATCCGTGTTTTGGAAAGTTCCAGATCCCGAAACATACTCCTGATTAGCAACACGAGTTTCCAGCTGCCTTACATTTGTTCGTTTTGTCAAAGCCCTACTTCTACCAAAGCCCTTTGTCCTACTCCAGCGCCAGCCCAGCTCACCTTACTGGAAAGGCTCTTCTGGTTTTGTCAGCTGTGCACATGGTTAGCAGCTGGGAGGTCTGGAGAAACCATTAACTATGGACTGAAAACAGTGCGGCCATGGCGCCCCACCATTTGTTGCAAAAGAGGTTAAAAAATGTAAATTAAAAAAATGAAATTAAAGACTATTCATTGTTCCGCACCTGCTCCGAAGGCTTTACAATCAGCACCCGCCCATGCAGCACAGCCACAGAGCAGCTAAAGGAAGTATGTTCTAATCCTTGTTTAAACAGGGAATGGGGAGACTTGCCAAGGAAAGATGGAAAAGGAAAATCACTGAGAAGCCAGAAGAGAATCGTCCATGGAGGCATGTGGGCGGGGTGGGGTACGCCAAGGGTCCCTGAGGTCTATGCTTCTCCAAGTGCTCTCAATAAACAGCATCCATCCCAGACACAGATAGGCATCAACTCAGAATGCAGGCAGGCAAGCTTTTCACAACTTCTAAGCATCAAAGTGCATTCCTAATTAGTATGCAAAGTATAAACAAATGCAGAGTAGGCTTAGTATTTTCTATCTTCAGCCATATTCGGCTCAACAACAGTGCCCCAGATGCTCTGTCTCTTACCGCTGCCCTCTAAAGTGTGGCTCTGAGGAAAGCTCTCCCTTGAGCCTGCACAAGAACGGCACTAAACCCCCCTTGCCCAAAGCTAGCCACAGCAAATCCAATCAGGCACCACTGTCCAGGGTATTTGCCTATACTCAAAATGACACAGCTCTAGGTTATTGGTCCTTAAAAGCCAGACATGTCTATCAGGGTTCTGCAGCCTCTAGGGTCCTGGGGGTGACAGTACCTACACGGTCACCTCAATTCCAGGCATATATTATCTCAATTAAGGTTAACTGAGACCCAGGGGAGTTATGTAACTTCCTGAAGGGCCACAAAGGAATTAAAAGACTAGAATGAGAATCCAAACCCAGGCCTGTGGATCTACAAAGCAAGGGTTCATTTTTCTCATTAGAGCTGTTGTGAAGTACTATGCTTTCTTTAATTACTGTCATCTATTACAGGTGCCTTAAGACGAAAGCAACCCAAGCATTTCTTCCATCTCAGGGAAATCCTTTAAAAACACGAAAATGTCTCCCGTCTTTTAAGGTGCAAATCATAATAAAATTTACTTTCTTGACCAACTGTAACAATGTGCTGTACAGGACAGTAGTGTCTGCTGTGTTGAATGAGAGTGTGCAACACACTTCAGGGGAAACAGATAAACAGTCCACACCAACTGTCCACTGGCCTGTAGAAGTTTCTTCCTAAGATTTCTCCAAGTTGCAGTATTGACTGTTAAAAATACAAAATAAAAGCATTTACACATGATCCCATGAATCTAAATTGTACATGAGACATTTTGGGCACACAAAAGTCCCAATACCAAATCTAAATGCAAAGTCATTCGACCAGCACTGCATTTTCATCCTAGAGTTAAAAACAAACAAACAAACAAAAACAACGAATCCAGTATTTTAGGAACTGGAGAGTTGGCTCAACAGTTAAGACCTCTTGCAGAGGACATGAGTTCAGTTCCTAGCACTATGGTGGGAGCTTACTTCTGCTATGTGCTTGTTTACTCAAATTGGAAGACCTGTTAGCAGAAATGTTAGAGACTTTGTTTTGGCAAAAGAACATTTTAACCTGGCAGAAACAAGTGTCTTCCTCACTTGTGTCTCCTCAGTAGAAACACTACCAACTTAAAGCATTCTTTCTTCCTTGCCCTATTACTTAAGCAAACGGGAAAAGGCTTAAGCATATGAGAAAGAAAGTTCCCAGAATTTCAATGAAAATGAGAAAGGTTAAAATAGTATTTCTATGCTGGAGTCATCAACCTCTCCAGGTCTTCATTCTCTTAAAACAAGACTGCAACTCCAGCAACTTCAGCTGCCAGGTGAACAGCAAACACAGCTATTCCTCCTCTCTCTCTCTCTCTCTCTCTCTCTCTCTCTCTCTCTCTCTCTCTCTCTCTCTCTCTCTCTGCTCTCCATCGCTGCCTTCCATTATCCTCCTACCTCCAAATGCCCAGCTCCTTAACCAGAATGGGGGGGGGGGGGTCAGCTGCCGAGTTTCTTTGTTGTCTCTAGGAAGTTATTTTATTACCATGCCTAACACTTGAAAAGACATCATAAAAAGAAACATGGTGCAGGGTGTCTGAAAACACAATCAGGACAATTTCATTTTAAATAGAATGTAACACAAACTTCTCTGTGCCCAGACATCCCTGACTCTCTCCGTCATGCTACCTGCATGTTACAAACTGAATATATAGCTTTGTAGCCAGAGGAACGCCACCTGGAAAAATGTCTCAAGGTTAAAGAAAACCATACTAAGTATGTCATTTGAAAGTAAAACATACTATTTAAAACAAAATTCATCCTGGTTCTTGGCTATCAATTCCCTGCATTCTAATCTATTGCAAATCATCTTCTGTAATTTCCTACGTACATCCAGTTTTCCTTTCTCACCTAAGACACCCTACCTTTACTGATGAATGACAGAACAGTTTTTGAGAAACCACTCTAAGACAACTAACTGTTGGCATCATTAAAGTCCAGTGAATGTTCAAACTGATTTCCATGTGGCTCTAAGTTGATGGGAACATCAAGAGACAATCGAGGTACATTGACTAACTTCTTGGAGCACAGACAGAGTGAAGTGAAAAGAACTGCTGCTTTCCACCCTGAAATGTCAATGGGTAAATTATGGTTCCACCAAATGACACATGCAAAGAGAAGGAACAAGCAGGAGACAGCGCTCCAGACCAGCTGGTACCAAGGATGCCCATCTACCAGATGAGCAAGATATGACTTAGTCTTTATGGCAGGCATGTAGAAGGGAACAACTTTGGCCTGCATTCCAGTCTCACTTCCTCACGAATCTGTATCTCATGCTATCTACCCCTCAACAGAGAACGTAACATTTAGCACAGGACCTTTACTAGTACAGCAAATGTTAGCTAAACCAGTAGGGAATGAATGCACTGTGGAGGAGGGTCTATTCACACTGCCTACAAGCAAGCCTCAGTTACCAAAGGGGAAACAGCCCTTCTCATGGCTCCAACTGGGTATCTGTAGGGATTTTCAGCTCACTTGGGTGGCAGGGAGGCAATGCTCTGCATGGTCTCCCTAACAAAGGGGCCGCATAGCACAAGCCCACAAGACGAAGCAGAACTACACCAGCACACCTTATCTGCAAGGGACTCATTCTAAGACAACCAGGTTTAGAATGACACCTTTTACAAATAAACTTAGTATATGCCTTAAGCAATGCTGAGTGTCTGTGAACACACAAATGAGCCTATGCTTGCAGTAACGCTTCTAAACTGGGGTTAGAAATCACTGACACCAAAGTGACATGGAGCAAGTCCTCTTTGAAGACATGGTGTTCACTGTTCAAGGCATAATCTCCCTGCTCTAGTCAGCACTTGCCAATACAAAGAGACGTTTGTAAAGATTTCTTTGAATCTGTGTGTCTGGATGCATGCATTCATACGGGTACCCATGGAGCCCAGAAACGGAACATTCCATGAAGCTAGAATCACAAACAGTTGTGAGCAGCCAAACATAGGTACTGGGACCTGAACCCTAGTCCTCTGCAAAACCCCAAATGTTCGTATCCATCAAGTCACCTCTTGAGGTCTAACAAAAATGTTTCTTTAGTACCTACTATGTGTCAATCCAACATGGCTTAGTATTTCCTCCGTCTACACTGACCTGACACAAAGATGGACTCTGAATACTCACGGCTGCTCACCCTAGTATAACACACTCAATACTGGTAGCTTTGTCGAGATACTGTAGTACTAAGAGTTGTGAATGTTATACTACAGCTATTTTCAGAACATAAATTAAAATCCAGTGAGAAAACCAATTTACAGACGCTAATTGTTAGGAAAATCTTCCAGGGTACACTACTATAATCTATAACTATAGAAAAATCTAGTGTGAAGATAGAGTAATGAACAGAGAATAAAACAGTCCCAGGGCCACCGAGAGTCATGCAGAACAGGCAAAGGCTTTTTATCCTCGTGCATTTGTCGAACCAACAGGCATAACATTTTGCTTACTGCCTATCAGAAGCAACCTGGCATTTGCATTGCTAACAGTCCTCTTGCAAACGTTCTCACACTCTTAAGTTTCTTCTGAGTGGCAATAAGGAACCTGCCCTGGGGATGAGGACATGCTAACAATATCAGTGCAGACAAGCATATTTTCACATTCGCTGTACCGCCAGAGCAGAAAATGCCGCAGAGGGGGTTGCTAGCTTTCTTGGGAAGGTTCATTCTGCTTTGTTCTGGTTCTCACTTGAGACTGCATAAAGAGCAAGTCCCTCCCAAAAGGCCGCCTCACACAAAACACTGGGAATAAACCATCCCCTGAAAGAGCTGTTTGCGGCTGTGCACAGTAAAAACAACTCCACTTTCTTGTGGTCTTAAGTTCTTTGTCTTCATACAGTTATCAACTCAAATGAGCTAAAAGACCCGTTGGAAAAACAAACTGTGAAAGGCAGTGGGTTGCTCGACCATAGGTAAAGGGCTGCAATTTTAAGATGACAGAACACTTCTGGGCAGCTGTTTAGATAGGCAATAAAATACACTTCACAAAATATGGCTCTCAGGATAAAGTTCCAGCCTGGAAATCAGAGTTAAATTTTCTTTCTGAATAAACTGAAGATTCACTGTTAAGCTCTTTGTTGTTGTTTTGTTTTGTTTTTGGTGGCTCACCACTGAAACAGGATAGAGATCCTTTTCCCCAAACCCTCTCCCAAGCAACTTAAGACAATCACTTCCTTGTGAACCTTTCCAAAGGCATTGCATGTGCACATAAGCACCATTTAATGTTCTTTCTTTCTACTCAATGGTAGCAAAACACATTATTCTGTACCTCCTCCCTTCAAGTGCTTCCAAGTCAGTAATTTCTTCATTCTATTTTTTTAAATGTATAGCATTTATTTGTATTTGCATGAAGGCTCATGCCACACCACATATGTGGAGGTCAAGGAACAAACTTGCAGGATACAGAACCCAATCTCTATTCCCAACAACATCGTGTGAGTGTTTATCTCCACAGTCTTGAATTGCTGAGTCTCCTTACTGCTCATATGGCGAATAAATCTGTCCATAATCTCCATTAAGCTATAAATTTCTTCAACTTGTCTTTAGATTTTGCTTGTGGTAGTTTGGTTATAAAGAAATGTTTATCTTCACAGTTTAATTTGTGAATCTTTTCTACTGCTTCAAGATATTACATTAAAGAAAGTAAAAGCTCCCTTCTATGTTATAAAAAATAATTAACTGTTTAGAGCTACTTCCAGTCTGGCTCATTTAAAATTCATCATCATGGAGGTATGATTTTTTTTTTTCCTATATGTCTACCTAGTCATCTTAATGCCTTATTTACCAGATAAACCAGATGCTATTTATCATTTCTGCTTCTGGGCCCCTTGCAGTCTTCTATTCCATATGCATGCCTTCCTCACAAACTGAATTACAGTAGTATGTTGGCTGACATCTTGTAAAGCTGGATCATTTCTTTTTTTTTCATGAATAGTTTGTTAAACCAAAATGGCCTACCACCATTTTTTTATTGGGGGTAGTTCCAATTTGCAATGTTAGGGTAATATTACTTAAGAAACAACCCTAATGCCTGGTAATTTTGTTGTGCCAAATGGTAAATATTCATACCTTAACTAAAGTACTTCAATTTCACATTAATGTCTCCAGTTACAAGACGATGGCATTCCTCAAAGGTAATAGTGGCTTTTGGCATTAGCTAATATTCTGCACTGCCAAGAGCTATATGAAAAATGTACAAATGTCAAAAGTACTGGTAAAATCTTGAGTTTATCCATAGATAACATAGACATAGGAAACTGTTCTAAGTTGCATTTTTTGCCACTATCTATTTGGTATAGAGTACAGACAATCCAGACAGGTCTTCTACACATGTATCAGTTCCATTATTGTGGTTTATTTTATAAACTGCTTCCTAATTTTACATTCAAAAGACACTGCACATTGGGAAATCATGTCCACGTTACTCCAATATTACTATGAAATTATTAGACGTTTACCATCCTTTTTAGTAAGAAATTTTTTTCCCCTTAAGTGTGTTTTTAACTGAAACAGAATTACATCATATTCTCTTCACTTCCTTTCCAAGTACCCTCTCTGTCCCACCTCTCCCATGTTCCTTTTACTCTTCTTTTGGTCATTATTGTTACATACATGTACACGAATTTATATATATTTATGTATATGCACAAATATATAAACACCGCATGCTGAGTCCATTTTTGTTGTTTGTGTGTATATGGTTCTGGAACTCACCATTCTACACTGAAGAACCAGTAGGGACTTGGCCCTGGGAAGAGCCAATTCTCCTTCTGGCACTCATTAATTCCCTGTAGTTCTCTAAGTGTGGGATTCCACAGACTAAACCCCCTTCCATGTTAACATGTCCACTGATACTGCCATTGTCCCAACCTTATTTCCTGCAGCCATTTCTAGAAGACTTTCACAGCACACCTCCTGATATTCTGAACCTTGCAATGTTTTTATCCGCCTCTTCTGTTTCCTGTGACATCTATGAAGAAGCTGTGATGTAGACGTATCCATTAGGGCTAGGGTCCCCACAATTCCTTGATCTCAACGTTGTGTCTAATTGTGGCTTTTCTGTGATGGTCTCAATTTGCTGAAAAGAGAGCCTTCTTTGGTATGGGGTGGTTGCTACACTTATCAACGAAAGGAGGCTCATGCACCATAGCATCCTTAAATTATCATGAGAAATGGAAGCAAAAGGAATGATGGAGCAAAAAGACAGAAATCATGTTTTACATTTATATTTCAGTTATCAACAATTTCACAGGACTCATATGGCATTGTATGAACTGAGCTGAAGACATGTGAAAACAAAAATTAATAACAATTTTTTAGCCATTTTGGCAGTGGCTGAGACAAGGCCTTCCTTTCACTGTGAGGCTGAGCTTGCCTGAAGAACAATTGCTTTTATAAAGAAGAATACTTCAACATTTTCTCATCTGGACTGACAATGCTTCCTCTAAGAACCAAAAGCAGTCTAACCAAACCCCAACACCAGGCGTGAGACCATCTTTTTAGTTGCTGGTCAGAATTGTCCAAGAAGCTCCCAAATACTACATGCTATTGTTACTGCCCTTGGTGGCCACCAGAGATGGTCATTAAGACCCAATTGGTAAAAATACTGTACACTTTATTTAGAAAAGGAGCCCAGAGGCTCCTGAGCTAGAACTAAGCTGAAAGCTTCCTCCCTGAGAATTAATTTTTACGGTACAGAAGGTGCCACGCAAGCTCTGAAGGAGGGAAGCAACTATCCAACAGTCCTACCCAGCTAATAATGTCTATGAACAACAACAATGGCATGGTAGCCCTAAGGGTACATTAGTGGCTCACATGCCTTGGCAGTAACCAACAGCTCTCTAATTAGACTTAAGGCCTACACAACAAGAAGGAAATCATGCCTGGTATGGAAACCTAGCCAACCACTCAGTGCTAGTGAAGTCATGGATCTTGAAAGAGGATCTACAACCACCACTTTATTAAACCAGCATACTCCTTAACTACATTCTAAATATTTGTCCTTAGCCCTACGGGGAAGTATAGTTAGTCCTCACTCCTCACCAAGGAAACTTGACTTTTCAACAAAAGGAGACCATTACAGAAAACCACAAGCAATCAAAATGCCAGCTTGTGAAGCCCAGTTCCAACAGATACAGCTACAATACAACACCCTCACCTAAGGCTAAGGCTCACCTCTGCTGAAGCTGGGACAGAAAGACTGTAGGAGCCAGAAGATCAAGGAATTTGCTGTGAGACTATGTCTCCTAGGAATGTCAGAAACCACACCCATAAAGGCTCACCAATATGACTGCCTAAGCAGGAGCTGAACAAGGACAACAACAGACATGCTAAAGTGAGGGAGGCCTACACAAAGATTACAGGTAACTAAAGAATGTTAAGAGCAGGAAAAATACCCTTTGCAGCAAAGAGCAAACAAGCTAGCTTTACAAATAACATACCAAGTGAGTAGGTTGTACATATATGTGTATGTGTGTGTGTGTGTGTGTGTGTATGTGTGTGTATGTGAATATATACATATACAGGTATACATACATGTGTGTAACAATGATTAATGAAAGATCATGAATTTGAAAGAGAGCAAGAGGAGGTAGGTATATGGAAAGGTGTAAAGGGAGGAAAGGAAGAAAAAGGGAAGGGGAAATGATATAATTATAGTAAATATTAAAAAATAAAATAGATAATTTAATTATAAGCCAAAAAACTTTTCCTTCCTTAAAAGCAAAAAAGTATTTCAACAGTATACTGGCTAGTTTTAGGTCAACTTGAAAAAAACTAGAGTCATCAGAGAGGAAGGTACCTCAATTGAGAAATTGCCTCCATAAGTCCAGCTATAATGCATTTTCTTAATTAGCGATCAATGGGGGAGGACCCATCTCATTGTGGGTGGTGCTATACATGAGCTTGCAGTCCTGGGTTCTATAAAAAAGCAGACTAAGCAAGCCATGTGGAGCAAGCCAGTAAGCAGCATCCCTACATGGCCTCCGCATCAGCTCCTGCCTCCAGATCCCTGTTCTGCTTGAGGTCCTGTCCTGACTTCCTTCAATGATAAACAGTGACAGAAGTGTAAGCCAAATAAACCCGTTCTTCTCCAACTAGCTTTTCCTTCACGGTGTTTCTTCACAGCAATATAAACCCTATCTAAAACAACACCAAAACACTGATTTTTATCTATCTCCTAGAATTTTAATAGTAAACAATCTTAATTTCAAAACAGAAACACAGCACTTGTTGAAGGGGTAGGGAAACACGAAATAAAATTCAAAGGCCAACTTGTGAAAGGCCGGTAGGCAGCAGTAAGATATTTTGGCCTCAGAAACAGGGGGAAATCAGTAAAAGATCTTAAACAGAGAAAGGACATAATCCTACATGCTTTTCAGATGACCTGGTCCAGAGAGAAGACAGTTCACTGAAGAGGAGCGAGGACAAACAATAAAAGACTCTGGAATAAACCTGCCGTCTCCACTGGACTTAGGGAAGGTAGCAAGATTAATGTCAAAGGGAGATGTTACCAAAAAAAGATACCAGAGGTGAGGAAATTAGAAATGGTAAGGTAATGATAACTTTCTGGTTTGAATGACTCAGTGGATGGTGGTGGCACTCACAGAACCAAAGAACAAGCAGAGAAAGACAGATTTAGAAGGATTTAGAAGAAACAGAGTGAAGCATGAATCACAAATGGGCTAAGTAAGTAAAGATAACACCGTGAACGGTTTTGGACTCTGTGAGTCTGTTGCTCAGGAAAGTAAACATTTGAAGCTGGCACATGGTTTCTTGATGGGAGACAAGAACTGAAAAGGGCCCAGGAAAGTATATCCAAGTGGGAAGGGAAGCTTACTGTGAAGGCTAGGGTTGCCAGGAAGTAAGCTAGAAATCAGCAAAGCTTGGCTTTAGGAAATTCAAGGAAAGACTGCCTTACTAGAGTGATGCTGTATGTAACCCAGTGGTCTTGCGGAGAACAGTCCGTTTCTCACAGCAAGGTGACTAAGAAAGTCACACTACCTCCAGCAACAATACACATCTATGGGTTCAGTGGAAGAGAGGAACACGGAGTAGAACAGGAGAGCAGAATGGAGAATATGAGAATATGAGAATGTGATGATTCAGAAACTTAAATACAGATATAAAAAAGAAAAATAGGCCAGGCAGTGGTGGCGCACTCCTTTAATCCCAGCACTTGGGAGGTAGAGGCAGCCAGATTTTTGAGTTCGAGGCCAGCCTGGTCTACAGAGTGAGTTCTAGGACAGCCAGGGCTACACAGAGAAACCCTGTCTCAAAACCAAAACCAAAACCAAAAAAAAGAAAGAAAGAAAGAAAGAAAGAAAGAAAGAAAGAAAGAAAGAAAGAAAGAAAAAAGAAAAAGAAAAAAAAGAAAAAGAAAAAGAAAAACGGGATATTGAGAGAAAATAATGGGATTAGAAAGGCTTGGTGTCAAAGAAAAAAAGACTGTTAATACTGAGGTTCATTGAACTTCATGTGCCAAGCACATGCTCTAGTCTTGAGCTATATCCCAGCCCAAAGAAGACTGCCTAATCTAAGAGACTTTTGTCATTTAAGTGTTATTCATGCACAACAGGAGAAAGAGAAAAATAATCCTTCTCTCAACACTGCCCTAGACTATGGGAAGCAAACAGGCAGTGCTGAGTTCTAAGGACAGTCTTGCAGCAGTGTGGAGAAAGCACAAGCATCCTGCAGTGAACTCAGAAACTAAGAAAGGCACCTCTTCAAGTAGACACATGGGAGGTCATTTAGAAGATCTGCTCACATTTGACCCACAAGGGAATTTGTCCTCAAGTTCACATGGCCAATGTTCGCTCACTAACCTGTAATATACTTTCTCAACATAATCAGATGAGAATGTGTGCATCCAGTAGGTAAACTTCCTGTGATCTGTCTATGAAGTAAAGGTTTCAGACATACCTCGAAATAAAAAAAAAAAAATGACTATGAATGGCTTAGTTATCTACACCCCTTGAGGATCATACACAGTGTTAGCATCAGGACATCCAAAGCCTGTGGTGATGCATGGGCGGGTCCACAGACCTGTTGCCAGGGCAACAGCCACCATATTCCCAGAATCCATTGGGCTCACCACCTAACTTTACCTGTGGCCATTACGTCACAACCCATATATACATATACACACAGGGAACATTCCTCCATCTTTCTCTCTCTCCCCCTCCTCTCTTTCCGCGCTACTGCCCCCTCTCTCCCTCTCAATTAAACCTCTTACACGTGGAACTGTGTGGGCCTAGTGTGGTATGTTCTGATGTTCTGACGAGATCCGCCGTTCTAACATATCACACAGCACACATAATGGTCTTGTCTTGAGGCAAAAGATTTAACAGAGTGCCCTCCTAACTGTTCCCTGGACACTCTATAACACCAAGTGATCCTGAGATCCAGATGTCTATAGAAAACTCACCTAAAGGAAAAAGATAACTATCTGGACATCTTTTCTAAAGAGACACACCTGCTGATAATTCCCCAAGAGCTAACAGAGCAGCTACCAAGTACTAGCTAATGCTCCTGATACTGGAATAAAAGCCACTGGTAAAACAAATTATTTAAACACCACTGTGCAACAAAGTTGTAAACTTTTGGTTGTGCTACAAAAAGAGTGTCAACTTTCAAATTCAAAAGTGGGATTTTTATTTCTGAGGAACATTTTTATACCTTCATAATAAACATAGAAGGCTGGGGAACCATCATCAGTTTTAAGAGTTTAAAATACAAAAGAGACATCTAAGTAGCTTAGAGAGAAGAAAATGTTATAAATTAAAAGAAATACAGAACCGGGTGGCAAACTCTAGAAGCCAGGTATAGCGGCTCACATCTGTCACGTCAGTACTTGGGAGAATGAGGCAGGAAGATCAGGAGTCCAGACCAATCTTTGGCTATCTATGTTTATTTTAAAAAAAAAAAAAAAAAAAAAA
>JADRCD010072421.1:0-11791 GCA_019843815.1 Montemys delectorum | reverse complement strand
CCCAGAAGATGTCACCTCATTGATGCTGGTTAGCTGGAGCTAAGAAATTAGCGGTGATTAAGAAGAGACCAGCATCATTGAGGTGACATCTTCTGGGAAGTGTTTGCTGAGAGCACAAAGAGGCTGTGTTCCAGAGATAGCCAAGGTTGTACCTTGTGCTGCAGCAGGACTTGGTAATGTGTAAGAGTCACCCAGGTGGTACTGGTTTTGACAGCATGAAGGGGTCATGAAGAGCAGCTGAGGCTCAGCATAGTGAGAGGCCATGGAAGGCCATTGGTGAAGGTGCAGCCTCAGTTTGTAATTGATGGCCCAGGACTGAAGGTGTCATGCAAAGGAGTTGAGGCTTGGCACTGTAAAGACAGTCTATGAGAGGCTATTGGTAAAGCTTGGTTACAGCATTGTTTTGGGACTGCCAGTACCATGCAATGACCACCAAGGACAGCAGCAGCAGTGGAGTATAGGCATCTAGAGCCCAGAAGACAAGATGTGTGTTACAAAGGGCAGAGTTGGAGAAGTGACCAAAGCCCTTAGAGGAGCCCAGAAGATCATGAGTTGGATCCCAGACACTGGTTTTGCTTTTGATTGTGACTGTGCCCTGATATTTTTCCCTCTTGTAGTAAGAACGTAAGTTAGTGGGGCCCACAGTTAAGAGACTTTGAATTTTAAAAGATATTGGACATTTTAAATTGATTGAACTTTTAATATGTAAAGACTGTGGGACTTAAGATCTTGGGGATGAATAAGACCATAAGGGTTAAGGCTTAATAGTGATGTGTTTGTGTGTCAAGTTGACAAGGGGTCAATTGTACTGGCTAGTTTTGTGTGTCAACTTAACACAGGCTGGAGTTATCACAGAGAAGGGAGCTTCAGTTGGGGAAATGCCTCCATGAGATCCAGCTGTGGGGCATTTTCTCAATTAGTGACCAAGGGGGTAGTGCCCCTTGTGGGTGGTGCCATCTCTGGGCTGGAAGTTTTGGGTTCTATAAGTGAGCAGGCTGAGCAAGCCAGGAGAAGCAAGCCAGTAAGGAACATCCCTCCATGGCCTCTGCATCAGCTCCTGCTTCCTGACCTGCTTGAGTTCCAGTCCTGACTTCCTCTGGTGATAAACAGCAATGTGGAAGTGTAAACTAAATAAACCCTTTCCTCCCCAACTTCTTGGTCATGATGTTTGTGCAGGAATAGAAACCCTGGCTAAGACAGCAGTTATTACTTGTAATGACTAGGTTATTGTGATTATTCTTCTAAAGAGTCCTAGCACTTTAGAGATGCCTTTTGAGATACGAATACCAAGAAGGAAATCATGAGCCAGGTATGCTGTTCCAACGCCTTTTCTACCGCCTGTACTTGAGAGGTAGAAGCAGGAAGAGCAGCCATTTAAGGCCTACCTTATCTAACAAGCAAGTTTAAGGCAAGTCTGGACAACCTAATGAGACTCTGTCTAAATAAATAAATGAATAAATAAATAAATAAATAAATAAATAAATA
This sequence comes from Montemys delectorum, assembly GCA_019843815.1. Classification (NCBI taxonomy): domain Eukaryota; kingdom Metazoa; phylum Chordata; class Mammalia; order Rodentia; family Muridae; genus Montemys; species Montemys delectorum. The sequence goes on along the minus strand of JADRCD010072421.1, from coordinate 10,306 downwards.
AATGAGGGAGGAGCGGGGCGGAGCAGGACTATAGCTCAGAGGTAGGGTGCTTTCTACATTCCACAAAGTCTTTGAGACAGAGTGACCATGGGAGAGAATATCAATCTTATAAACTTGTGTAAGATTTTATGTCAAAAATTACAAAATTTCTAAGTTTATAAAACATGATAGGAAATATATCTTCACCTAAGTTAAAGACCTAGGCATTAAAAAAAAAAAATGACAGTGTGGGGCTGGAGAGATGGCTCTGAGGCTAAGAGCACTTGTTGCTCTTGCAGAGGACCAGGATCTGGTTCCTAGCACCTACGTGGTAGCTCACAACCATCTGTAACTCCAGTTCCAGGGGGTTTCATGTCCTTGTTTGATCTCTGAGGGCACCAGGCATGTGCATAGTGTACAGACATACATACAGGCAGAGACGTTCATGCACAGAGAATAAAATAAATACATCTAAAAATCAATTTAAGATAGCAGTGCTATACTGGATGAACTATGGATGCAAAGAAATTCTAGTATATAATGTTTCCCATGGAAATTTAGGAGTCTGTTTAAATTGAATTCTAAGCAATGAGTCTGTGACTCTGAAGAACAAGGACAAAGCCAAGGGCCCATCCTAAAAGCTATCCCTGTCTGTCGTTAGTGTGTACATTATTAAGTTATTGGAATAAGGATGGGTAAACAGGCCAGTAGAACTGCATATGGAACCAGAAGAAAGATATATAAGGAAACTGGTCTGTTGCTGACCAGTGGAGAACAATTAAGCTGCTTCATAAACAACACAGACGTGATTAACTATCCATGTGGGGAAAATTACATCCCTACCGTATGTCCCTCACTAATGACGATTCCAGATGGGTGTGACGGCAGCCCTATGAAAAGCCATACAACTAAACTTCTAGAAAACAACCTCAAGACATCCTTTTAAGGTGTCAGAGTAGAGAATCATTTCTTAAATGTAACACAGACCATTCAAGTCACAAAGAAAACTAACATCATAAAGATCAAGGGTGTGAAATCATCAGAAAACATAAAGGGGAAAAGACTGAAGCTCCAGGTGTTAACAGGAACTCGTGAAAGGGACTTTTGTTTTGTTTTGTTTGTTTTGTTTTGTTTTGTTTTGTTTTGTTTTGTTTTTTGAGACAGGATTTCTCTGTATAGCCCTGGCTGTTCTGGAGCTCACTTTGTAGAACAGGCTGTCCTCAAACTCAGAAATCCCCCTGCCTATGCCTCCCAAGTGCTGGGATTAAAGGCGTGCGCTACCACCACCTGGCTAGGGACTCATTTTTAAGAGAGGAAGAACAGCACTGAAGGTTTCAATGGGTAAAAGATTTTAACATTTTTCCATGCAGGAAGTACAAACAGCCCGTAAATATGAAAATATTCTCAAATTCACTAATCATCAGGAAATAAAATTTAAAGTCACACTCTAATGTCAATATGACTCGCATGGGTCATACTGACAAATCGGGTCTCCCCAAATTTTGGTGGTAATGTGGCATTATGGGATCCTCGGGTGGGAACATTTAATACAAATGACAGCAGCAAAAACAACAAAAACCTAGCAGGTAACAGTGATGCTCTCAAAAGCGCATTTATTTATAAGAGTAGCGCTTGCTAAAGCTTAGGTTCTTAGCAGTGGGAGAGCCCCTGTAGCTTCATCCACCTCGAGCAAATCTTAAACACATAGTGCCCAGAGGACTGAGCAAGCACAAAAGGGTCCAGCAGTGTCAAGCTCAGACATAGCCTATACTAAATAATCTACTGTGCATGGAGGTATCATAAATGGTAAAACTATAAGGAAAAGCAGAAGGGTAGTAAACACTCAGTCAGGGCCCATGTGGGAAGGAGGTGCTATCTGAGAGCCACAGACAAGTTCCTCAGGTGCTGAGAACAGCCTAGGTTAGAAACTTGGTACAGACGTGTGGGCATAAACTATACAGATTTATTTTCCTGTGTGTTATATATTTCACAATTGAAATATTTTAAATATCGAATTAGATTACGCTCCAGGCCTTTCTAACAATAATCTTGAAATTTTATAAAATCTAGTCTTGAACATCTCCATTTCTCTGCCAGAACCTTAGGCTCACACACCTGATATCTCCTTAGTAACAGGCTAGCCCCCTCATCTTACAAAGGAGCCTCAGAGAACGAGGGAACTTTTAAAACTCATGTGACACCTGAGACAAGGACCACAGACCAAAAGCCCAGCGACCTGCAAAACGGTGCATTTCTCCTTGGCACATGCTAGGGCGGTATGTGAGACTTACTTCTAAGCAAGGCCTTCACAGATAACATCCACCTGCGTTCCCAACAAGAGGCTCTAAGTTTGTGTAATCTATCCTTCTTACTGCCCGGCCATATGATCTGCTTTGTTTCTGTTTTCAATCTTTGAGCATGTATGTGTGCATGCGTGTCTGAGGGAGTCCACAAGGAGTGCAAGGGTGTATGCATGCACACGTGTGTATCTATGTATGTGTGTGTGTGCATGTACGTGTGTGCACATGCGCGCTCGAGTGTGTGTGTGTGTGTATGTGTGTGTGTATGTGTGTGTGTGTTTGGTGTGTGGTGTGTGTGTGTGGTGTGTGTGTATGAGGGAGTCCACAAGTAGTGCAAGTGTGTGCATGCTGTGTGTATGTGTGTGTGTATGTATGCATGCACACTCATGCATGTGTATGAGGGACTCCACAAGTTGAGGTCAGAGGACGATCTCACTTTCTACCATGTTCATCATGGAGTCTCTTGGTCATTGCTATGTACTCATACTCCAGGCTGCTGTCTATACTTCCCACTTGGCTGTAGGAATGCTGGGATTATAAGTGTGCGCCACCGGTCTCGCTTCACATGAGTTCCAAGTGTCAACTCCTTATATAGCAGTTACTTTACCCACTGAGTCACCTGCCTTTCAAGTTCTTGTCTTAATCATTAGACTTTTACATATGTGTGTATGAAAGCGTCATGGCTACCCAGATGTGCTCATTCTTACGAGTCCCTCATGGAGCACGTGCCCTGTGTCTGAGGCTCCGCTCGACCTCCTATACATCTGCTGTCCTCTTCCTGTTTGCTCCTTGCTTGCCTCCCATCCTCAGTTCCCTACTGTATTTCCAGGGCTCCCTTAGATTCTTATCAAGTTTTACATCCTTCCCACCAGAAACTTCCTCCTCTAGCTCCTTGGAGGAAATGAAGGAACCAATTGTTCCAAGTTTTCTCATGGCCTCCTGGTTTTCTCCACTGGGAGAGATGACTCTGGAGGTGGAGTTGGCAGAGAAAACAAAGGAGGAAAAAAAGGGAAAAAACAGAAGCTGTTTCCAATGAGGCAGTAGGCCATGACCCAACTAATTCCATGAAGCAATTGATCCACCACCTGCATGCCCAGAACAGCCTGTGCTCTGCCTCTGCCTGCTCTCAAGGCTAGGTATTGTTTAAGAGGATGGATTTCCATGGTGCCTGAAAGCTGAGACCTTCCTGGCCTCTTTTCATCGCTGTCCCCACTATCCATCCTGCCTTCCCCTAACCCAGCAAGTCTCCATACTGAATTCAAAATGCTCAGACACATGGCAAGACCCAAGTTCTTCTCCTGGGCCCACCGGAGGTCAGCTCTAAAAGTTTGGCCCCTTGAGTATAAACTGAGGCCCCAGGAAGGAGAGGGCCAAGTTCAAGGTCATCCAGAGACTTAGTGGCAGGAAGGAGATGAGAGCCCAGTGATCTGATTCCGAGATCACTCCATCCCCCACTGTCTGCTAAGCTTGCTGCCAGCCTACAGAAATGAGCAAACATTTGCGAGATGTGTTTGCCTGAGTCTGGAAAGCTCTCCTGCTTTCAGCCTGGCTTCCTATGCAGAACTCTCTGTAACGCAATAGTGTTTACTCGGGTGACATCACCCATTCCAAGCTGGTTCTGCACACTGACAGGTTTGGAAACTGTTGGTTCCCCCAACCACTGCCCAGACTTGAGAGAGCCACCTTTTATATCTACCACAATCCTCAGGGAACCCATGTCAAATATCAGAGTACCTGTTGAGTACTGTACTACTCTTTAGTCTAGTAGTCCCAACCCTTTCCATCTAAAGACAGAGTGTATGGAAAGTGAAGCAACCGGCCAGTCTCCAGATAGGTGTGGACAAGCAGGGCTAGACACAAGACCCCAGGGCCTTTCCAGTTACCTTTCTTGGATTGCTTTTTGACCCACTCTAGTTTTGGTTTTTTGTTTTTTGTTGGTTTTTTTTTTTTTGGTTTTTTGTTTTTGTTTTTTATTTTTTTTGTTTTTGTTTTTCGAGACAGGGTTTCTCTGTAGCCCTGGCTGTCCTGGAACTCACTCTGTAGACCAGGCTGGCCTAGAACTCAGAAATCCGCCTGCCTCTGCCTCCCAAGTGCTGGGATTAAAGGCGTGCGCCACCACCGCCCGGCTCCCACTCTAGTTCTAGCCAAACTGGTATGCTCACCTGCTTACTGGGGTTCCATCATCACCAGGACTCTTTCGTTTCCATTGGAAGAAGCAACCCCTTCCTATAGCTTAATGTGTTCATTTCATAAATTTATTTCCTACTGGGAGATCTTATTCCCAAATTCTCTTTGTGGGGCTTGTTTCCCCCCATAAACTCAGTTGTCCAGATACCTACAAATCTACCTGGGTTTCTCTTACCTAACCTCTATTTATTTCTACAAAATGCCACACTGGACAAAGCTTCCCCACCAATATCAGCTTGCCTTTTCTAGAGTCCTGGGATCAAAGCATGTGTTGTTTTCTGCAATGGGGCGTAACCATCAAGTTCTGGTGGATAGCCAAGAGTAATGGCAAAGCCTGCATTGTTTTATGGCCTCCTGGATCTCTCATCTCACCCCTAGAAGCAACCAATGATTTGGGAGGCTGGAACTAATCTGTCCTGTGTGACTTCCCTTCACTCTCTACAGATGCCACTGTGCCCCAGTCCCACCCCATACAGTGTGGCTGGCAACTCCCTGTGCCTGAACTCTGTCCCATTCAGCATTATCAATGCTTTGATCCCTCCCTCCACATTGACAAGATGTCCTTTCTCCCATGGTCTGTACCTACCCCATGGTCCATCACACATAATGAGTGTGCATCTTCCCTCCAAAGACACATTTTTGCAGTTCAGGGATTGTGTATTTTGCCACACATGCCTGGAAACACACCAACCCTCTGGCTGCAGCAAGAACCAATCAGAAGCCTCACATTTTCCATCCCATTGCCGACCTACTCTCTCCTGTTAGGGCTTTGGAGCCTACAAGCTCCACATTGCTCTTGACCTGAGGGAGAGTCAAGCACATAGCCAGTTCCCAGGAGATGTCTTTTAGTGAGTGATTTCTCAATTTCATGATCCCACCAGCCGTGTGGCATGCCATGATCCCCAAGGCCTTGCCGTTCAGTGTATTGAGAGGACTGTATAATGTCCATGATCCCTAGGGGACATACATCAGAATCATCTGGGCAGTGTGAAACCCAGCCCTGGCCTCTGGGAGTCCAAACTAAGCTTAGGCATCTACCTCCGAAGAAACTCCGTATGACTCTAACGCAGGTGATCCGAAAGCTCGTGAGCTCGAACATGCCACCATCCCATGGCTACTCATGACCATGTCAGACAGCACCCTTTCCCCTAGTAAGGATCCTCCTTGCAAACTCTCCCTGGACTCAACCTGCACCGTTTCCTTCCTTGTTTCTCCCAAGTATGTGGATGCGGCCTGGCCCAGTCGGGCTTCTTCTTCAAGAACCAGGAGTACATCTGCACCCAGGACTACCAGCAGCTCTATGGCACCCGCTGTGATAGCTGCCGGGACTTCATCACGGGCGAGGTCATCTCCGCCCTGGGCCGCACCTACCACCCTAAGTGCTTCGTGTGCAGCTTGTGCAGGTGAGTGTCCTAGGAGACCAGACCCTCTTGGGGAAGCCCAAGGGAAGAGGACGGCATGGCCTTTCCCAGGCAGCTCAGGAGCATACAGGCTTTTCACTGAACCCTGGGTTTCCTGAAAACTTGAGAGTGGATGGAATACTCTGATAGGCCAGTGGTTTTCAAAACACGGGGCAGCCAGATCCTGTCTTGTCACATCCAACGGGATGTGAAGCACTAGTTTGTCCTATGATGGTAGCAGGACAAGGATCCAAACCCCATGGTCAGTGTTCCATTTCCTCTCAAAAGGCCTCTAAGCAAACGACTAAGTACCTTTTACCTTAGAAGTCAGTCTGGGAGCCAAGTATCATTCTGGTCCAGGCCTCCACACTCTCATCCTTAGGGTAGTTGAGAATGTCTACTGGTAGCCTTCCTCCATCATCCCAACACTGTCTCTTGCTGGAAGAACGAGCTCAGTAAGTGGCCTCACCTGTGTAAGCCTGGGTAATGGAGGTCGAACCACTGCAGCCTCCCTAGCCTTCAGTAAGATGCGTGATCAGATGCACACAGAGACGTGCATCCAGTGGTTGGCCTGCAGTGTGCCTGCTGTCTCCCCTGCAGTGGGCATCCAGCCACCCTCTCAGGACAGTTCCTCTTGGCCTGCTTCCCTGCCAGACAGCTCGGCTATATGTTTGTTAATTTAGCAGTGTGCACTACGGGTCTGCTGCATGCCAAGCAACACATTAAGGAGATGGAAACAAACTGAAGGAAACCTCAGCCGAGCCCACCAGTGTGTTAAAATTTAATGGCCGTCTCTGATTAAGTCATAAGCAAAATATGATTTGACTACATGTGCAATTTTTTCTTTTGGAAAAAAGAAAGTATCGATTAATTATTCTCTCTGTAAAAGTAACCACTGGTTGGTTAGTTGCCAAATAGAGTAACCAGTTAGAACGTCTGACTAATGGCTGTGTTAAAAACAAAAACAAAAACAAAAACAAAAACAAACAAAAACAAATTGGGATATAGCTACCCAGACTCCTACCCCAGATTTCCCTCCACTATCCCCTGTTACTGATAAAAAGACAGTGGGGCCACTTGTTATGGGCTAAGCTCTGAGTGCACATGACAGGCACCCCACAGCACAAGAACAAAAGCAGCCACTCAACAGCATTGGTGGTGTGGGGATCTGTAGGTAAGTTTATCATTTTGTGGGGCAGGCGGTTGTATGAGCTTGGGACCCCTCGGCTGGAGAAACAGAGCAAACACAGGACACGAGGGGGAAAAGTTGTTTAGGTGCTAATAATCTTCTCATTGGGAAGAGGGTTTTAAGAGATGTCTAGATAACAAAAGGGAGAAAATGGCAACTTTGGGGCCTGAGTGCTCCCTTGATACATGGGAATAGGACAAGCTGTGGTGGCAGAACAGCTCTGTGAGGAGTGGGTGGCCTCTCCATTACAGCTAGTGAGCTTAAGCTCACAGCAGCAGCATGACTTGCCACTGTCACATGATGTAGCTAGCCCAACAAGTCTTCCAGTCCCAGGCCCCTGGATGTTGAGTGCTTTATCCAGTCTGTTATTCTGAATAGCGCTTGGCTTGTCCGATGCTCTAAGAAACAAGCTACATGTCTCATAGAGTACCCAAGCCCATGTCTTGTCAAAGTCACCAGGGGCCACAGAATCTTCAGAACAGGAGACACTGACTCTCATTCCTTTGCAGGAAGCCTTTCCCTATTGGAGATAAGGTGACCTTCAGTGGTAAAGAATGTGTATGTCAGACGTGCTCCCAGTCAATGACCAGCAGCAAGCCCATCAAGATCCGTGGACCAAGCCGTGAGTCCTCCCCACAGGCACCTCTCTGTCCATGAACACTGTCCTCCCAAGTACCCTGTCCTGGTGAGAAGCAGGGGAGGTTGCCACCCTGGATGGATCCTGAAGTGTTACCCAATTGGCATACAGCCCAGATGCAAGCGCCACAAAACAATGCAGGGAAGACAGGCTACCTAGCTATAGGGAATGGTAGCCAGAGCCACTTTAGTAGATCCTTTCTAGGACAAGGGGGAGAGGGGCTTCTGATTATGTGTACCAAGAGCACTACAGCAGAGTTGATCAAGGATTTTGTTACCAGTAGTTCTTCACCTCTAGAAGCTCATGCAAGAAGTAAGGAGTGATCCTAGGAATAAACCCTACAGAGCATGTTTCCAGGACCACTGTATCAGCCTTAGTGGGACATCACATTGTGAAAAGACACATTTCTGGGCTCATCTGGAACCTTTGAGAATGGAATCCAGGTGTCATCATTCTTTCTGAGCCTTGTGGGTGATTCACTAGCTGTTCATAGATCAAGAATAGCATCTAGTCCAGAGAAACACGTCAGCCATTCCATAATAACAGGATGTTTTATCAAGCCATAGATTTGAGGGGGACTTACAGGCTGAGAGTGTGCCTTGGGGTAGTCCTAATCTGCGGAAGTCAGTCCACTCAGTGTGTGTACTGACATGATGTTTAAATCACTGTTCCTAGATGTCCTTGTAGAGCCGTGGACAGCATACACCCACAAGCACACACAGATCCAGCGCTCTGGGTCTCCTGAGCCACATTGAGCTCCAGTGATCTCTCATGTTATATGATACCCTGGCTGGCCCCATCAAGAGAATCAATGAAAACCCATTAGCATCCTGTGCTGCATTACTGTGGGGGTACAGAGGCAGCCAGGCATGGCACCAGCACAGTCAGCATGCTGGAGCTGTATCACACCAAGGAGGTGAGCCAAGAAAACTCCATGTCAGCTGCTCTCAGCTCCCAGGGGCTCCATTACAATCCGCCTCGCTGTGGTGAGCTGATTGAAGAGGCAATGAATGGACTTGCCTTGCCTGCCCTTCCTTTCCATGGACTCAGATCTGTTCCTGGGATGTGATGTGACGTTTAGGGCTCTTCCGTTAGTGTCCTTGACAATACTCAAGAACAATCTATTGCTCTGGCCAGGTTTCATCTCCAGGTGGCTAAGTGTCCACACGGCTATCCTTCCTTTATAACTCCTTGAAATCAGATTCTTATGACAAAAAAAAAAAAAAACAACAAAAACAAACAAACAAAAAAACAAACAAACAAACAAACAAAAAACACGAGATAAAGGTTCTCGCCCTGTGGCTTATGTTTCCTGGAAGCTCAGAGACCAGTGGTCGCATATGTAAAGAACAGACGGAAGCAAGCTTGAGCTGGGAGGCTGCCAACCATCTGCATGAGACAAAGTGGTCTTGTAGCCTCCCTGAGACTTGATTTATACAGCTAGGGAAAAAAAAAATTAGATGCTTTATCATCTTTGCAGGAGTGTTGTAAAAAGCAACAGCGTTCCTACACTGTTAGGGGTTAGGTTAGCATGATTGGTTTAGGCACACCTTAGGATGAATATGATCAGAGGATTGACTAAAGAGGAAGAAGATTCATCCTGAGTGTGGATACCATCGCTCCTTAGGCTGGAGAGGCAAATGGCTCACCATAATGGGCTGCAACATTCAAAACCATGAGCCAAAATGAATCCTTCCCCCCCCCCCACTTAAATTGTTTCTCTCTGGTATTTGGTTAGAGCAATGAGAAAGGCTAGCTGACTCCAAGGTTTACTGCAGAAACACATCAAATTAACATGGAGAAAAAGATTTCTGAGTCTACTGTGAATTCTCTGGGGTGTACTGTATGTTTCTGTGTGCGCTGAAGTCTCAGATACGGGGCACGCTTTCTCTACTGAGTGAAAGCCTAATCTAGGGACACGTTCTAGAAGAGATGTCTAGAAGGGAGATAATAACATGTCTCCAACATAGTTTTGCAGATTGGGGTATCCAGAAGGACAAGGGAGAAGTTGTTAAAGAAGAGTAAGAGGGCCTGTGAGCAGTTTCCAGAGAAACAAAGGCCTTTGGCTTAGCTCAGAAATAAAAGCATCCACCCGTGCACCCACAGGACATATTTCCTTGAAGTATTCTCCCCAGAGATGATCACCGAGTGTGCTACAAATGCAAGGGAGCCCTGACTGGAGGGTGTAGTGGATGCTCCTGAGCTCCCAAGGAATAGAAAGAACCAAAGCCCGATCTGAAAGATGGAGAGAAACATACCAGAGGACAGAAAAAAAGGACAAATCACCCAGCTTTTTTTTTTTTCTTAGCTATAAGAGTGTGAAGTTTCATCTCTGTAGTGTGGATATATTCTGGGAAAGCTAGAATAATATTTACTCAAAGGAAAATAATCATGAACTGTCAAGATGGAAAAAAGAATCATGTTATCATATATAAAAGAAATAGTCCCAGATCATAGATCTCATAAAAAAAGAATCAATAGCAGGAGAACCATCCACATCAACATCAGCACCACCACAATCATCACTGTCACCACCACAGTCCTCCCCATCCCCACAGTCCTCCCCATCCCCACAGTCCTCCCCATCCCCACAGTCATCCCCATCCCCACAGTC
>JADRCD010072418.1:0-13300 GCA_019843815.1 Montemys delectorum | reverse complement strand
ACACACACACACATACACACTGACACACACGCGCGCACACACACATGCATACGCACACGTACACACGTGCATGCACACAGTACACACGCGCACGCACACACACTCATACACATACACGCACACACACGCATGCATACACACTCACTGACACACACACATGCACACACACACGTACACTTACACATGCATGCACATATGCACACACACGCACACACACTGACACACATGCACACACACGCACACACACACACACACACACACACACGCATGCACGCACGCACGTTTATGAAAGAGCCTAAGAGCTAAGTCATAAAGGGGACTTGTAAGTCTGTGCACTTACCTTGGCGAACGCCTTCTGGCTGTCATATTTCAAGTACTTTGGGTAAACATAAAGGTGATTGCTGTACACTGTGTAAGGCTGGGTGTGCTTGGCTATGCAGGGCACAAACTCCTCTACTTCAAAAGTGATTGGAGATTTACTGCAGGTTTCAAATTGCCTCATGGGAATGTATGATGAGTTTAGATAATCTGAAAAGAAATTCCAAATAATACAGACCAGAGGGAAAATCCAACTAAACAAACATGTAGGCTGTTTATTACACAGGATGGAATACTTACTAGGGAAGTCGCAGGAAACGTTGTCAATTGTAATGTCTAGATTGCCTAAAATCACTGGCAGTTTGGCCATCTTCTCAGGTCTGCAAACAAAAGAGAAAAACAAATATGAGGGAAGTTAACTGTGAAGTCTAAATTCTCAAGTGACATTCCAGGAAAAGGATATAACAATGCATTGTCACTGTTGTCAAAGAAACCAGCACAGCCCTTAGACAACCGCCCTGCTTCCTCACAGGTGGGAGTCCTTCTCCCAAGTATTTGCTCATCAAGGGTCCAGGAAATGTTCCCCTTCCCACCCACAGCTACTACACCTTCTTTTCTTTTTAAGATTGGTTTATTTTCAGTCATGTGCATATGGGTATTGGGGAGGGTGTGTGTGTGTGTGTGTGTGTGTGTGTGTGTGTGTGAATGCAGGCACCCTTGGAGGCTGGAGGCATTGGATCCCGTGGAACCTGAGTTATAGGTGGTTGTGAGCTGCCTGATATAGATGCTGGGGATAGATCACAGATCCTTGGGGAAGATAATGCCCACTTTATACTTTGGGACCTCAGAACAGGACTTAACTTTTATTCTGATAAAATTTCATCTTTTTATGTTTGAGCCATTTACGGTTGGCCCAAATCATCCGGAGTCCAAGTTCTAACATCAAATGTCTCTGGTCTTCCTAAGAGCTTCATATCGTGAAGGCATTTAATCAGCACAGTATGTGTTCATAACCATCACTGATTATAGCCTTGTATTTCACAGAATACTGCCAAGAACGGTTTTTTTTTTATATTAGTATTGTTTTATTTGCTTTTTAAAAGGTAAAAAGCATTTCTACTTGACTACAACATCAGCTCCCTGACATCCCCAGAGAGGAAACGGTCGGGAAGGCACTATCTCCACACCCTTGGCTTTCAGTTGAAAGGTTCTGACCCAGAGAAATCCAGGAAAGCTCAGCCTCACACTGCACTGTGCCTCTATACGCGCTGTGAGAGATGTGCTGAGTGACCAGCAATGGCATCAGCAGCTCTCGTGGTATCCTCACCACCAGACACTACCTCAGTTTTCCACAAAAATACTTTGGGGAAATCAATCCTCAGGGATGTGAATTTTATGCAAATATAAATTCTCTTGGTGCACAGGGCCTTTATCTACCTCTTCATGTGAGCAACTTAACACTACAACATCCCACTCAACAAGGAACAAACCCTGGGCAAAGCTATGAGGCTAAAGCTGAGGCTGTATTGTTTCCTTCAATGACTCAGAAACAGTGTATTACAAATACTTTCAAATGTAGGTGCCTAGGAGGGGCGAGCGTCACCTCCTCCTAGTGTTACCATCCACGAGTGAATGGCATCTTTGCCTTTTTATACAGATTTCCTCAAGAGGCAGGTTTCAAGTGATCGAATTTCAGTTCAACAAATTTCACAGGAGATGTCTCTGTCCTATATCATTTTTTCCTGCCCCAACTATATGTGGGAATGACTTCTGAGAAACAATGTTTGAAGCTTGCCTAAATAAATCCAATGTTTGCTCACCCACTCTGTAACCAAGAAAATCCTGTGCTCTGAGACATAACTGTGTGCCTTCCCTTTCTGCTCACACGGAGGGCTCAGCCTGTCTGTAACCAACTGACCTTTGAGAACAAACCATCAGTGCAGAAAGATTAGCTTGTGTATTATATGGATGTATTACTTGTCAATTTAAAAAGCCAATGGCCTATAGCTTAGGCAGTAAATAGAGGTGGGACATCTAGGAGACAGAAAGGATTCTGGGAAAGAGCCAGGCGTAGGAGTTGGCCTGGGAGATGTAAGGAGATGGACACGTGGTACCTGAGCACAAGTAACCAGCCATGTAGCAGAATGTACGTTAAAATAAACAGCATATTTTAGTTATAATCTACTCAAAAGTAGATCCTAGCTATATAGCCAAGGTATTTGTCAATATAATCTGAGTCTGATTCTTATTTCTGGGAACGTGAGGTTGGAAGAAAGAACCAGGCCAAATTTCAACAAAACGGTACCCAACATGGGGCTCCATCTATAAATGAATTATCCTTAATATAAATGTAAACAGTGAATCAAAACTGGGGGCTACATTTCTTATGCTAGTCCCCAATAACTACACAGAGAAACCGGGATTTACTTAAAGCTGTACCTCCATAGCTGAGCAGTTAAACGATCTCTCTTTCCTTTCTATGTTAGTCTTGCGTGTTTCCATGATCTCTCTCAGGACCCCTTCCTCATGGCTCCTAATGTTCCATCCTCACTGATCTGAATCACTCTCATTCCTTCCACTGGTTGGTGGACACCATGCCCTCTTCTCTACTCTACCCAGTTGTTGGGTGACCAGCACTTATTGACAAGGCAGAGAATACATAGTAAGAATTGTTTACACACACTTGAGACAGGAGATTCTTGGTATAAATATTACAATGTTGTGTCTGGATTGAAACAAGATATGAGGACAGAGAAATCAGCATTTGAATAGCATAAGGGTAAACTTCACACAGTGTACAAAAACATTATTCTTAAACATCAATGTCACTATGCTCTGGGCTTCCCACGAACTAACTCTTGTGGAGCATGGAATCCACAGTTCTGATCATGTAACATATGTTCAGTATTTCTCCTTTGTTACCCATAACAACATACGTGTGTGTAAGATGTGGTAAATGGACTTAAGACCATTCCTTGAAAGCCACGCTTCCCTCTCCAGACAAAAATGAGAGCCAACGTGTAGAGATAGGTTGAGAATACCTGCTTGTGTCTTTGTGTGCTGTTCTGAGACTCATATGAAAGATTAAGACAGGGACAGACAGGAAGATGGCCACGGAAAGAGAGAGGCAGACTGGAGTGATCTGCTACAAGCCAAGGAAAGCCCAGGAAACCAGAAGCTAGCTGGGGGAGGCAGAACATTTGTCTCCTGCAGACTGGGAGAAGTGGTCATACCAACAGCCCTTTAAGCTTTTAGCTTGGGACACCTTTCTCGGTATTATTAAGTGACCTGGTTTGCTGTAGTTACAGAAGCCTCAGGAAATATATACTGATATGGACATTTAAAACAACGACCCGATAAAGTAAGGATTATGTAAATCATCATTTTCCCCGCGTTTGTTTAGTAGTAGCCTTCAATCAACCTTGCAAGTCAGAAACCTGCCAATTGCTTGTCTTTGGCCATTGCCCTCCTCTTCCTACTACTCAGTCAGGAAGCCACTGACCAGTAACAGCACTCAGACAAGTTGCAGCAGCCCACTGCTTCTAATTTCCTCCTGTAGGAGCTTTGCTGCGACCTTTCCATCTGACAGGGGTCCTCAAGTAGGCTCCGTCCTGCCTGCGCTTTCCTCCACCTATGCTGTGTAGACTCAGTAAGAATTCGAGTTAAGCAGAACCTTCTTTTGAGGAAGCACTCTGTCCACACACATTTCTCCTCTGCCCTATGAACCCCCTCCCCACCACAAAGCTCCTCAGGTGTAGGGACAAGCAACACTGTAGAACTCACTTCCGGAAGTCTGCGAGCAGCTTCAGCATGTCATCGTTTGAAAGCTTATTGCTGTCTTGTCGGTAGATGGCAGAAAATCTGGCATTTTTATCCAGGTTTCCAGATGTGTCTTTAAACAATGTCCTGGAACAGAGAAACAACAGTTCAAAAGTTGGGTTTCCAAAGACCAAAATAAGGACAGTTCTGGTCTCTGCACACAGACGAATTATGATTCCACTGGCTGTGGCCAACAGGAATCTCATTATCCCCCAATGCAGTAAGTATTAATGAGGATGACCACAACTAACTCAATTTACGCAGAAAACATTTCCAGCCAAAAGCTCATACCAAGGAAACAGCACACACATTCACATGGGACACAGGAAGGGACACAGTGAGGCTGCTCCTGGACTTCCCAGCTGCACCATCTGAGCTGGAGGCACGTGGCCAGGGTCTGGGCTCTCTCAGGACAAACCTCCTGTCTGCTTTGCTGGAGTCCCCTCTTCTCCAGGCCCTTGCTAAATGTGTGTTCAGAATTGGTGATTATTTACTTTTGATTTCACCAACTTGAATCTCTGACTCTCAATACGAAGGCCTACTTCTCTGTTGGTCTATCTGTCCATCGGTCCACCCCAGTTATAAAAGGCATTCTCCCTTACCTTGCTGCCCAGGCAAATGGCATTCTGTACTGTCCTAGTCTTTGGCAGGCCTGCTTGGCATTCTTCAGCACCTTCTGAGCAACCTGGAACATACCAGAACAGCTTTGAATGCTCAGCCACAGGAGAACTGAGACCGCAGCAGCGACCGCCACGTGACCATTAAACAAGCCCTCACCATACCATCTGCCCTGCTCACGGCACTGTATGGCTGAAGTCAAACCCAGTACGGACTTCTTTATTTACTGTCACCCCTGGCAGTGATTCTCAAGATTACAGAGCATTAATCCCAAGGCGCATATATACCCTTTGGTCTTTGCAAACAACAAGCAGGCTACTTTCTGCCAGCATCCTTCCTCTGGCAGACTTTATTTCTTTTTTGACTAAGGGCTAATTATAAGCCACTGAGGTAGCCATGCCCAAATATCTGTTTACCAGAATTTAATGAAAACACTAATGAACATACTAAGCTTTCCCAGATCCTAACATACGCCACAAACCAGGAGACATGCATTGTGGAGACATAATTAGGTACTGGCTAACATCAGACACCAGCCTTCAATTGTTGCACTTTTCCTTCATAAACACTACCACTGCCTCATGATCAATCTTGGCTTGTTCTAGGTTGACAGAGCATATCAAACATATTGGCTTTTGGCCGATGACATGTATGAAGAGCGGGTCAATCAGCGATCAGCTGCCTCACGCTTTCTTGTACCATAATCTGTGATAGTCAAGAGGGGGACCCAAATACCATAAGTGTGTGTGAGTGTGTGTGTGAGAGAGAGAGAGGAGGGGAAGGGGAGAAGAAGGGGAGAGAGAGAAAGAGAGAGAGAGAGAGAGAGAGAGAGAGAGAGAGAGAGAGAGAGAGAGAGAGAGAGATTGTGTATCTAGGAAGGAGCCTGTGATCTAGATAGTTAAGAGGGGACCTGAATTGTCTGTGTGTAGGAAAGAGCCATTTATATTACTTGAGTGTATCAAAGTCAAAGCAGTTTTTCAAAAACTGCTTACAGCTGAGAGCCTTTGGTTCCTTCTAAGCTGGAGAGTCAGGGCCACTGTCAGATAAGCCTTGGAGCATGTACCAATAGTTCTGGGCCAAGATCTGTATGCTATAGCCCTCCAGTGATCTGCATATACCATCAAGTGTAAGAAGCACTCATTTAGAGACACAGGATGAGAGCAACAGAGATGCGCGTCCAAAGGTCTGTCAGAGCAGCTCTGTGGCGCTACAGATCAGTAAGTCTCTATGGTGTGATCCTTTCTCACTATAGAACTCTGATCCTTCCACAGTTATGCTGTGGAAGACATCACTGTCTTCAGGAGTGAAGCAGGAAACAATCCTGGTTCAACAGTATCAGGAGAGTGTCTAGTACACCCTTTCTGTTTACTGTACATACACACACACACACACACAGACACACACACACACATACACACACACACACATACACACATATCCTTGAGTGATTTAGCAGGATCTGGGAGTACATGGTCCATGAACAAAGACACCTAATTCTTCCTCCTAAGGGCTTATATTTAATATGTTCTTATTCAAGATTTTTAGTTAGGTGTCATAATGCAAACCTGCAATCCCGGCACAGAGGCAGGAGGATCTCAAGTTTAAGGCCAGTCTCAGCTGCATAGTAAAGTCTTGTCTCAAACAAAACACTAAGGAAGGAATGGTGGCCTAGCACACCTAAGTCCCTGTGTTCTATCTGAAGCGCCACAAAAACTCCTCGAAAAGATTGGAGCAGCCATGAGCAAGTACATGGCAGGGTAAAATCAATGCCACACATAAGGGTTTAATAGATTTACGTCTTCCCTGTGGAGAATGAGAGCCGACCAAGGGCACAGATAGAAAATACTTGTGGAGCAGAAACTCAATGCATGTGTCTCCTCTGGCGCCCTCCCCCACCCTACACAATGAAAATCTGCTCCAAGTGATGCTCCAGGTGAATACTGCACAGCTTGGATGAAAGGAGTGCAAAGCTTTGATTGGCAGAACAAGATAATATCACTATGCCAATCTATCACAACTTCTCTCCAGGTATGAGATGAGGTGAGCCTTGAGCCTTGATTTAATGAGACCCTGTGGAGGAGTGAGGAATGCTGGAAAGCAAGCGGGGAGTGGTGGGCCTACTGTGATGCCTTTGCTTTGCACCAGTATGGGCTGCTGGACTTGAGCTCACACACGTGTTGGCAGAAGAAGCAATGCAGATGCATATGCACCTTAGAAGTACGTTCTGTCAGCACAGCCTTATCTGAGGTCACTGTTGAGTCACCAAAATAAAAGGCTTAAAAGAACTTCTTAGCCAATATTTTTGAGACTTGGCTTGAAATACTAAGATGGCTTCTCTCCAGGAAACATATATTCTACTCAACTTTTATCAGCCAAAAAAGCTTAGCATTTGAAGATGCCTGGTAAATGGGCTTTTACTTGATGGGCGCTGAACTCAGGAATATTTCATGGGATGTGTGATGTTCTCAGCACTGCCTGCTCCATGCCTGTGCGATCCTTACCTTGGCCCCGTGAGGAAGGCAGGCTGGGCAACGTTGTTTTACTCACATGAGGGGCACTGGGGTCACAGAGGTGAGAGGCATCAGAAGTACCCTGGCAATGCTGACAATCACCGCTCAGGACATCTAAATCATTGAATGTGTTCTTTAACAACTATTCTATACATCCTGGTGGCCATGCCTAGGATATATAGTTTTCAGATCTCTGAGTCAACTTGGTAAACCTCTATTGGAGGTCTGACATGACTATTCACACTGGTTTGGCTGACCACTCCTTCTTCATGCACCAAGACCTTCTCTCAAATGAACACTTAATATCAAACCAAACCAATACCCCTGAAAAGCTCAAACTGGTGAGGACAGAAGCACTCAACAGCTTTGTCCAACCCAAAGGAACAGCTGAGAGAAAGCCACAGTAAATTGTCATTGGCCACTCCAGCCATGGGACAGTAAGAAAACAACTAATGATGTATAGGTCTCTATTTTCTAAGTTTCTAGACTCAGTTACTTCTGATTCTTAGTAATTCTATAATGTGGGTTACAATATGACTCCAGAAGCCAAGGAGCACATCAACAATGGTTGACTTCAATACACGTGCTTTTAAATGAGACAAAATTTAGTATCAAGCAGATAATTCATTTGAAAAGCTAATTTGGCCAGGCAGTGGTGGCACATGCCTTTAATCCCAGCACTTGGGAGGCAGAGGCAGGCAGATTTCTGAGTTCCAGGCCAGCCTGGTCTACAGAGTGAGTTCCAAGACAGCCAGGGCTATACAGAGAAACCCTATCTCAGAAAACAAACAAACAAATAAACAACAAAAAAAAACAAGAAAGAAAAGCTAATTTGTCAGAACAGAATAGCAAATGATGTGTTTTATTTACATGTGAGAAGGCTTTCAACAAGGGCTGAAGAGATGGCTCAGTGGTTAAGAGAACACTTTTATTAAGAACTGGACACATAGGATCTTGAACTTAGCAAAGGGACAGAATATATGCTTGGCATGTGCCTATACCTGGTCTCTTCTGCATGGACAACAAAAAAACCAGGTACATAAAATCAAAATGGACAATAAGTATGTGTAGCTGCCCATATGTGCAGGGTGCTTCATGTCTGATGTGTTTCTGCATGAATGTGTAAAGATTATACATGTCTGACCATGTACATAAAGAGTGTATATATGTGTGTGCATGTCTGCATGTGTATGTAAAGATTGTGTACATGTGTGTGCACGTCTGCATGAGTGTGTGAAGACTGTGTACTTGTGTGTGCATGTTTGTGAAGGGTGAAGTTGAATGAGGCATCTCCACTGATGGCTTACCACATTGTTTACTGAAAAGCTAGCTCTCACTTGAACCTAGAGCCTGATGATTCTGGCCAGTCTAGCTAGCCAGCTCACCTTGGGGGTTCGCTCTCTGTTTCATGAGTTCTGGGACTAGAGACAGGACAGATGAGGGTCTTGGGGATTAGAACCCCAGTCCTCACACTTGTAGGCAAGTGCCTTAGTGTCAGAACCATCTCTTCAACCCATCTATGCACTTTAGACTATCAAGGACAGTTTCCCTCCTAGGTTTGCAATTTGGCATGAAAGCCATTCCTTAGGTTGTTGCTTTTAAGTAATCACAAAACATGAAAGCCATTCATACCTTCGAAGAGTCTGAGCTTTTCATATACGGCTCAGCACAGTGCGCGATGCTTCCTTGGAGGACCTTCTCAATTCTGGCCACAAGAAATATGTCTGGGTGAGGACATGTGACTGAAAATATTCCCTAGGGAGACAAGGGTTCTCTTCAGTCAGGAGAATTCACAGATGAATGAAAGAAGTCCCCTCACCATCAAAGCAGCAGAGGACAGTGTGACAGTCTAGCCAGCGAGGAGACCTAGGCTGAACCCCTAGGGACTCCTCAGTCCATATCTGCTCAAAACGTCTGCTTGGTGGGGAAGATGAACAGAAGAAGGCTTATGGAAATGAGTGACAGTCAGACCACTTCTCCCTCCATTTGCTTTCACTCCATAATTGTATATACCCTGCTCTATAAGTAACGACCAAAGCTGCCCACTGGTGCATGGTAAGGCCTCACGTGAGCGTGTTTAATGTGTAACAAGGGGAGTCTGAGTGGTGCCAATGCTCCCCACCTGCTTCGGATACTGCATGGCTGCATGAAGGGCATCCTGGAAGGCAGGTGGGCTCTGGCCACCATTCATCAGAGCTGGGGACGCAGGGGCCAGCATCTGCCGCACTGAGAAGTGGTTCAGATCCACGTGGAAGTCGGCAGAAATCTTTCGGTTGTATTTTATGTCAAACAGGGACAGGGTGACAAAGAAAGGCTCGACCTGAAAAAAACAAACCATCAATAAACCAGCACGATCATAAAGACAGTTTGGACAGGTGCTGCTATGTAAGGAGAACCATGAGCCTGTTTATGACTGTCTCCTTGAAAAATCACTAGGCATGAAAACTTTTATCCCTTGTCACAAGAATGAAGCTATAAAGCATTTTAAGAAACAAAACTTTCATTCCCCCTTATGAGCTCTGCTATTAAATGCATGCGCTACAGATAAGACAGCTGATCTCCCTGGAGCATCTAAGATGAAACCCATATCCCGGAACATCTTAAATCTCCCATCTTATCCTTGGCTACAAGCACCCCCTACTCCATCCATACCCCAGGGTCTGGGCAAGGTCAGCACACCCTGGCTGCAATGTAAGGAGAAACCTGTGACACCTGAAACTGTTCAACATTTAAAAGGAAAAACATTTATTAATTCTTTAAAGATCATTTTGAAATTTGAGGGCATTTTTATTAGGATTTGAATTTAAAAGCCCCTTGGCAATTTAGCTTAAATGTCAGCAGCTGCCCAGGGAAGAACAGAGGGGAGAAGAGGGGAAAAGCCATGCTTTTTCAGCAAGCATGGAGGTCAGACATGTGGTGGACAAGCAGCCATGTGATGGGGAGGGAGCTTTTGAGAAGGCCAGAGTATCAGGAGAAGCACTCAGGTTCTGATAGCATCTAAAAGAAATACAGAAAAAGAGTGTGTGTGTGTGTGGGGGGGGGGTGTCTGTGCACGTGTGTGTGTGTGTGTGTGTGTGTGTGTATGTGTCTTTGTGTATGCCTCTGTGTGTATGCCTCTGTGTGTGTGTGTGTGTATATATGTGTGCCTGCCTGTGTGTGTGTGTGCCTTTGTGTATGCCTCTGTGTGTATCCCTCTGTGTGTATGTGTGTGTGAGTGTATGTATGTGCCTGTGTGTGTGTATGCGCATACATGAATATCTACCTGAACCCCAAGGTTTATTAATTTATGTAGGAACTGTGCCAGGGAGTGGGAATTCTGGGAAGAGAAAGAATACAGTAATATGGAAGAGCTAATGATTTCACCTATCTCTTCAGCATGGCTTAAGGTGAGCCAGGGGACTGATCGCCCAACTGGGATGTCCATCCAGCCCAGAGCATAGACTTTACTGCACCTCTACTATTTTCTTCCCCAGGGCTGGGGGCAGGAGGCAACTCTGGTCCCTGTGTGCTTTAGGATGACTCTTTTTAAAGCCTGCCCTTTAGAAAAGGAAAGTTACATTTGTTGTGGGTCCTTCCTCGTTCTCTGCGACACAGCACTGCAGGTTGAAGGACAAGTCATTGCACTTGACGAGAATCCTTTTCCCAAACTTTTCTTCAAACGGCTTCACTTCTGGTTCAGCGGATGAGAAGTCAAGTTTCTTTAAAAAGAGAATGTGGATATATAAACACATGGCGCTCCCGTTAAAAATCCCAGCATGAATGTTCCAGGCTCCTACAACCTGGAAAAGTTGTATATACACATCCACAGTAGTGCTGCAACTTTGTTTAATATTTTGTAGACATATTTAATAAACATATGCTATTAATCATGACAGTCACAGATATGAGGATATACCTGCTTGGAGGACAATTATGCAGGGATTAACATTATAAACAACCTAAACACACATGTGTAAGGATACATAAATTGCACTATATGTGTACAAACACATATGCATGTATACATATAGACATGCACACTCAGTAATAAAAAGGAAATTCAGGGCTGGGCCTGGTGGCACATACTTATAAACCCAGAATTAGGGAGGCAGAAGCAGGCAGCTCTCTGAGTTTGAGAGTTTGAGGCCAAACTCTAAAAATAAAAGGAAGTTTTGGATTGTGTAGACTGTGTGCCATACAAGCCTGAGGACCCGAGTGTGGAAGGAGAACCAACTCCTGGAGCTGCCCTCTGACATGTAGTGGAGGTTTCACAGCACACACACTGCCCGACACATAGTAACAGTCAATTAACAAACAAATCAGGGCTGGTCCTTGGAAACATGTTAAGTAAAAGAAGACACAAAAGACAGGTTGTGCATGATCCCATATTGATAAGTTTGCTACAATAATTAATTCATAAAGACTAAATGTGAATAGAGGTGACTCGGGGCTTAGGGACAACCAGGCATGGGGGACTGCTATGTAAGAGTTTCAGTTTGGAAGGATGAAAACATTCAAATCTTCTGGAAACAGATGGTACAGTGGTTGCAGAGAACATATTTAATACCACCAAATTGGTTTGTTTCTAATTTGAATTCTATTTTTCAAAAGGCTAAAATTGTAAGGTTTGTGCTATGTGCATGTTACCACAGTAAACAGTGTACAAACAGGAAGTCAGTGAAGAAACATAGAAAATGGTTATTATTAAAGCTAAATGGGAGAGGCTGTTCTATTAAAAGTGCCACAAATAGGGGTAGGGGGGGAGTACAGCATTTAGGATGAAATATACCAGATCCTTGTCCCTTCTTGGCACCTCTGTGGCATTTGCCACCCTGGGCCCTGAAGATCTTTGTCACACCGTGTTTGGACTTTGAGAGGTGTGAGTTACATACACTCCCAGGCTTCTGTCAGGAACTGAAGCTGGCTGAGAAGTGTTAGTGTCTCTGGGTGTCTGCAGTGATGTTGACCATGCACTGATGGTTATTTTCAGGGGTAGTTTATACGGACAATCGTTGTGGACCTCAAGATCCAGGGCTGGTGCCTTTCCAGAAGCTGGCTAAACACTGCTCTCAATATTCAACAGTACTGAATATTAAACATTCATGACCTTTACATTCTAAATATTGAATTAGCTCTTACCTGGGTATCTGGGTCCAAGTAAAAAAGCTTCACTCTACCCTCGCTTTTCAGTTTGATCTCTGCTTCTCTGGTGCTCTGCGGACAAAAGAAAAAGTTTTCAGCTAACGAAATCCTTTGTTCTCTACCTCCTAGAGGTATTGTGTCTGAAAGTTGCCTGTGGCAGTTTGAACCAGAATGGGCCCCCATGAGGCTCATATCTTTGAATGCTTCATCCCCAGCTGGTGGGACCAGGAAGGGAAGGATTGTTGAAGGAGCTGTGGCACTTGGAGTGGGATTTGAAATTTGGAAAGCCCACACCAGTCCAAGCTAGCTTTCTCCCTCTCTGTCTTGATGTGTAGAATAAGATGTGAGTTCTCAGCTATTGCTC
The DNA here is from genome assembly GCA_019843815.1 of Montemys delectorum. NCBI lineage: Eukaryota > Metazoa > Chordata > Mammalia > Rodentia > Muridae > Montemys > Montemys delectorum. The sequence continues at coordinate 550 of JADRCD010072418.1, read as the reverse complement.
TGGCACCAGGCCTGCCTACCTGCTGCCACGCTCCCAACCACACACTCATGGATTCTGACCCCCTGAAGCTGTAAGCAAGCCCCTAACAAACCCTTCCTTACATAATTTGTCTTGATCATGGTATCTCTTCACAGTACTAGGAAAGTAAGATACAGATTTATCTACAAATGCGGGTGTCTCGGCTCCCTGCCTGGCTCCCGGGAGGCAGCGGCATGCCAGGTCTAGGTATAGGCATAGGTAGCTCGGGCTGTAATGCTGTGGGAGAGACACCACGGGCACTGATACCCCAGGAGGCATTGCATATGGCTGTGCCTGTGAGGTTTCCAACTGCAATCTCTCAGTAGATCATCACACTGCAATCTCTCAGTAGACAGCCATGGACTGGAGTTTCAGGCCTGGAGGGCACCACTGTTCAAGTAAGGATAGAAGTCTTGGGATACGACTCCTCAGAGAGAGTGGAGGAGAGTTGGCAGGCAGAGGAGAAGCCACAGGAGGACACAGACGTACGGTGGCATGTCGGCAATGGAGACACAGGACTTGGGGGGGGGGG
>JADRCD010072414.1:0-26856 GCA_019843815.1 Montemys delectorum | reverse complement strand
CCCAATGCCTGTCCCCCCACCCTCTCCCACCCATTGGCCCTCGCATTCCCCCACACTGGGGCACAAAACCCTCACAAGGCCGAGTTCCCTCACTCCTATCGATAATCGAATTTGCAATCCTCCCCCACATACCTGCTGCCAGTACACTCAATCCCACCCTGTATAGTCCTTGATTGGTGGTTGGGTCCCTGGGAGCTCTGAGGGTACTAGTTAGTAATTGTTGTTCGTCCTAAGGGGCTGCAAACCCTTCAGCTCCATAGAACCTTTCTCTAACTCCTTCATTGGGGACCGTGTACTCAGTTCAATGAATGTCTGTGAGCCTCTACATCTGTATTAGTCAGGTATTGTCAGAATCTCTTAGGAGATAGCTATATGCTTGTCCTTCCTTCAGTCTCTGCTCCATATTTACTCTCTGCCACTCCTTCTGTGGGTATTTGATTCCCCTTTTTAAGAAGGAATGAAATGTCCACCTTTTACCCGGAAATTGGACATAGTTTTACCAGAGGACCCAGCCATACCACTCCTGGGCATATACCCACAAGACGCTCCATCATGTAATAAGGACACATGCTCCACCATGTTCATAGCAGCCTTATTTATAATAGCCAGAAACTGGAAACAACCCAGATGTCCCTCAACAGAGGAATGGATACAGAAAGTGTGGTATATCTACACAATGGAGTACTACTCAGCTATTAAAAACAATGAATTTATAAAATTCTTAGGGAAATGGATGGATCTGGAGAGTATCATCCTGAGTGAGGTAACCCAATCACAAAAGATCACACATGGAATGCATTCTTTGATAAGTGGTTATTAGCCCAGAAATTGGGCCTTGGCTTTTAATATTTGCTACATTAATAACATGTGACTTTGTCATTTGGAAGACTGAACAATTAAGTTTATATTAAAATTGGCATAGCACAGGTGGCAAATTTTCTAAATTGTCAAAGCACGAAATGTCCAATATGCATATTTGATTTTATATTTCTTTCAAAATTCTATGTCATGCAATGTGTTTCTCCCTGCAATCTCAAAACAATAATATAAAATACATGATTTTTGTGTTAAAGTTTGCAGACTCACACTTTTATGATATATCTTTTCTTCATAACTCTAATATTAAATGGTTTTTGATTTTCAATTTATCCAATTATTGTCTACTAGATATTTTAGATTAGAAGTCAACATTTCCCTAGGCTTAGATGCTGAAAAACATGAAAATCCAATTAATATATACTTCTTATTTGGTAAATCAGGATTTCTATTCTTGTTGATTGAGGGGTCAGGAAACCTTATGGCTAGAGTAGTGGGCTATAAAATGAGAATAAATTAAGGAGAAATTGAACCCAACTTTTATTAGGGTTCTGTAAATTATCATCATCATCATCATCATACACATACACATCAAATAATTTCTTTTAATTGTAGTTTTTGCCCCTGTAAAAGACAGAGATGGTAATTATTGACATATATTTTACGTAACTGTGAAGAACACTATATAGTATGTGAAATTATACCAATAAAAGAATCTACACTTTGTAATTATTGATAGAGACAATACAGCTGTTTCCAATTCCACTCTACCTTCACCATCTGATACCCTTGCTTCATGGTTTTGTAATAGTTAGGGCTCACCTGGGCTAACTAACACTCATGTGGTGTTTCTATCAGCGTTTGCTTAGTGCTCAAATTAATTTATTTTAAAAGAGACTTTATATTGCTGAAAAAAATTGAGAAAATAAATATTTCTTTGAGACGTAGAGGGCTTTAAACATTAATGCAATGAAAAGATGTCTTCAAATTCTAGCTAAAGTCTGCTGCTTGCTTATGCATCAGATCTGCTTTTTTTTTTTAAAGTTAAAACTAGAAATGAATCAATGCTACAAAGACATTAAGAAATTTCACCAGCCTCACACTAAGGCTTTCTATGAGATGTAAATAGGAACTATTGAATGATATTTAAAAAGAGAATAACTTTCTTACTATGTCATTTTTTGCTATTTTTTTAAAATTACTTAAAATTATCTTGCCTGCCATCTGTCAGACATGCCTACCATTTGGAGAAAATTGGCTGCAGCATAGAAATATAGTGGGCTTGGAATTTTAGTAACTTGGCATATCACTAATATTCATGAGCTATGGGTTTTTTATTTCAACTATAGGCATTGCGATAAAGTCCAGAGGACTTTGTTCCCTGAAATACTATGTTCTCGATTTCCTCTATGTATGCAGAATAGATCTCATCCCATTTACTAAGTATATAAGAATATCTACATTCCCATTTATACAAGAGCTGTCCCACTAACCAAAAATATTCTATCTTACCAAATAAGGGCATTCTGAACTTCCATTGACATCACCAATTCAAGAAACTGTCAGGTATATAGAAAAATCAGCAAATTCACATTAATACTGTCTCTAATGGCAGATTGTATGTAACTGCATCAGAAATGATCAGTTCATTAATACTCAGCTGCTCTGACCTCCTCTGGTAAAGTACTATGCAAATATCTTGACTAATAATGTGCTTTTACAAAAGAAGGGGAAAGATTAGCCTACTTCCAACAAGCTTTTTTGCAAGAACATCAGAATAAAAACAGCATTAGATGTTTGGAGGTAATTAGTCCTTAGGTAATCGATGGATCCTCAGTGATTTACTGATGACTTGAAATTCAGGCCTTAGTAATGGCCCCCACTCAGTAAAACAAGCCATTTAAGTTAGTAGGTGACACTGACCTATGTTTTAACTGCACCTTTTAGACCTCTGCTTTCTGAACACTTCATTACACATGCATAGTCGCACATATCACACATTACTATAAGGTAAGCAAATACTCTCCGAGTTCCTCTTAAGCCACTTTGACTTCCAGCTTTCCTTATGGTCTGTTGTACAAAAGAAATATAAATACAAACATTGTATTTACAGTTTTATAAGATGTTAGCACAAAGCCAACCATTGCATAGCACATTCAACTTTCTCATTGATTGTAACATTACAATGAATATGCATCAAAATGTTCACATTCAAGGCCTTGAATTAGAATGTAATCAAGCGAAACTGATCCATAATTAAAGTGGGATCATCCCACCTAAGAACCCCCTTGGATTTTGGTCAGGCACACCAATGTTTGTAAATATGGTATTGTCACATTGCCTCTTACCCATCCCTTTCCTATGACTCCTCATCTCCTTCTTCCACATTTGTGCCTACTAAGATTGACTCATCTTGCTTCTCTTTTGGAATTATATTTTCTACTCTGGGAACCTTGAATGTGTTAATAATTATCACCTCTGTTTATGCCTACCACTTCTACTCCAAATTGTTCTGTACTTTGCCTTGGCCTCAATTCATCAGATATTATTTTTGAGTCAGAAATATCTTGTGATGTGAAAAGGTCTGCACTACTAGCTATTAGCTTTAGGATCCTAGGTGGTTTGTTTTTCTCCTAAATTGAGACCTTGGGTATACATTTTATAGGAATAAAGATACCTTTAGCAGAAAACTAAAGAAAAAATTCAGCCTGCTTGCTTGACACTAAAACTGATCACTTTTTAATGAAAAAGAATTCTCAGAGTAAGTCATCAGTATGGATGCAGAGTAGCTATGGTTTCTTTCATGGAGGCTAAATTAAATTGAACATCTCAAGGACAAACATCAATAACAGCTTAAATAAACAGAATGTGTTGAGATGAAATGTCACTCCATTTGTATTTCAACCTCCTGTGCAAATGCTTCTGCCAATATGTGCTCTAGGCTTTGCAAAGTAAACATAGAAGTTATTTATTGTGTTCTACGCCATTGAATGGTAATCATTATAACTTATCATGATAAATTGGTTAAGACTAATTATTGTCCATCATTATAAGTTTCCTCAAACTAAACTTACACATATATGTGTTTTAATTAAAATGAAATGGTTAAAGGTCCAGAAATACTGTCAGTATTCAGTATCTACTGCTCTCTCCTGCATGGATAGCAGTGTGCTATTTCTCAGAAGTTTGAGAGCTCTGAAGAGTCAACTCTAGAGTTTAGAGAATCAGTTTCTACAGTGTCTACAAGGTGCTGAGAAAATGGATATCTTAGAGTGGTAGATGAGATTGCCTTTGTGTTTCTGCGACTGGGCAGCTAGTTCTGAATTTCTCCGATCTTTGGGCTCATCTCTGCTCCATGTCCTAAGTTATTTAGAATGAAACAGCAAGACCGTATCATCTTCCCTAGCAGAGAGGGAATACAATCATTTAAATTAAACAAAAATCCAGGAACCTTTCCACTAACCGCCTTTGCACTACCCTGTGCCCATGGAACTTAGGCTAGAAAAACTTTTGTCTAGGTCTCTACACACTAGTTTCAATTCTAGGATCGTTTCCTGTCACCCCAATGGTCTCTAATTTCCACAGTGTGGTGATGCAAAGTCTCAAGAGGACATTTAAAAGCAAAATCATCTTTCTTGGGAGCCACTGGGCTGCAGGTGCCATAGGGCAACTGGAGCTCCCATTTACTTTTTTTCTAAGGTTTTCTCTAATATCACATGGCTTTGCTTAAGACATTAGCTCACATTCAGTTTCATCTCTAAGACAGGGTGAAGCAGCTTGTTCTTTATGAACTCCTCAGTTCCATTTAGTGCTACAATTTTGAGTAATTGCTGAATTTACACATACAAAGTTGCCCTGAATTGACAATGTGGCAGTGCAGTACATATCTTTGGAACACTGAATATTTAATGAAAGTTTGAAGTGCATGTGTTAATATCTTCTTTAGATTCTATGACTTTTATTCATATTTTAATCCACACAACATTTTTGTTGCTTTTAAAAGAAGTGAAAATGGGATTTGAAAGTCAACTAAAATCACTTTGTATCTGGACAGCATTTAATCTTTAAAATCAATTCACAGGTTGCCTATGACAATAGAAGTATTGTCTGTGTTAGTATTTGATGCAGGGAATGAAAGGATATATCAAATTAATATAAACACGAAGTCTAGAATTCCAGCCTTTTTGCAAAAGAAATAATAATCACTTATCAGCAGATCTGCTTTTCAGACAAAGGAAATAGCATATCAAGTTATTTTAGCTATTATCACTTCATGACAAAACAGTATACAACTTAGGATCATAGGACAATAAGATACTGAACATTTATTTCTCCTCATTTTTGGTCCAGAATCTGGCATTTCTTTCATTGGTGGACCTCCTCAGGGCAGAGTTATTCACTATTTTCAATTTTGGGACTATCCCCTGTTACTCCAGTGGTCTCTAATCTCCATAGTGTGGTAATACAAAGTCCCAAGAAGACAGAAACTTCACATTGTCCTGATTGCCTAATCAGAGCCACATCTGCCTGCTTGGAGGCAGGTCACAAAGCTCTTCCTGGGGTAAGAAGTTACAGAAAGGGACCCCACTTGTTAGTGACAGATATAAGAAGGCTGCACTGCAAAATGACTGGGTCTTGGGAAGAGTGGGCAACTGTAGACATTTGCCATATCAATGGGGCCTTCTCATACTGACCACTTGCAGAAAACATCTACCTCCATTGTCAGAGAATCTCTGTGTTTAAATACTATGTAAAAGAAAAGGGATCGTAATAACTAAACTCCACACATTCAGAGCAGATGGAACAGAAAATCTCAACTGTTCAATTTTACCAATGAAGGCTGGGGACCCAGAAGCCTGGGTGAAAGCTTCATAGCTTAGAGAAGCAGAGAAAGCACCCAGATGGCTGTTCTCCACTGCAGAAATCCCAAAATGAAGTTCTCCTTCACACCATCTTAAAAACCTTTCAAACTGATTGTCCGTCCCTTCTACTTCCACTGCATCTCTCTACCTATCCTCCTGACTCCCTCTTAATCCCTGTGAGTTTTTTCCTATGTTCACTCCCTGCTAGCCAACTGATTTCTTGCTCCACCTCTTGACCAATGGTTCACTCAATTTAATCCAGGAAGCTCTGGGATTAAATATGTGTGCTAGGATATGATCAACAGCCTCACACCCTTGCTGTTATGCATTCCTCACTGTCTTAGAAGTCCCCTCACACTGTGATCCAAAAGAAATTCTTCCTTTTATACAAATAAAAATAGGGAAGAAAGAAAGGAAGAAAGAAAGAAAGAAAGAAAGAAAGAAAGAAAGAAAGAAAGAAAGAAAGAGAGAGAGAGAAAGAGATATATACTAGGGCTGAGTCATACCACAACTAGAAAGAGGTTTTCCAGTAACTAACAGGGTTTATAGTGTAATCAACTATCCTCCAATATGGAGCCAATCTAGATGTTAATGAGGCAGAAAAATAGATGAAGAATTATATACATATACATATATATCACATATATATTAACTTTATTCAGGTAGGAGAAAAAGAGCAAAACCGTGTCATTTGAAGGAAAATGGATAAAATCAGAGATCACTGTGTTTAACTAAATAGGCAAGACTTAGAAAGACTGTTTGGTTTCTTTAAAATATCTTATTCTGAAACTAGACTAGAAATAAAATTTAAAAGACATGAAAGTATAGGGCTATTTAGGAAAAGAATGGAGTCCTTCAGGAGGAAACGGATTGGCAAGTGAGGGTAATGGGAGTGAATGTGAACAAAGTACATGATGTATGTGCACAAAGCTGTCATAACAGAACTCGTTTTGTCCAATTACTATAAACATATATATGGTGAAGACTAGGGAGACTATTGCTACATACTGATCGACAATAGAAAACTGTGACCTCTTCAAGCTAGTCTGGATTTAGAATGTAACCAGTAAAGATGTGGGTAGCCATTGAGTTATCAGCAGTGGACATGCTAAGCCAAGCTGAACCCTATAACAAAAACTGATAAAGTTGTCTCCATTGTGTGCACAAACATGCTCCTCTGTTAGTTTCTAAGCCTTTTAACTAGCTTGGCATTTTTCTTTAGTCTTAACATTGCCAGAATGCACAAAGCTATCTCATGTGCCTTCTAAAATATGGCTGTGTTGTTTCCCAAATGATCCTGTTGGCTGCCGGTCAGTTCCTAAGGGGCTGCTTAAACTTTCCACATTAGTAAATCATGTGATGCTTCCAGAGAACTGAGCAGTCTGGTTTTCCTAAGACTCCCATATTCAGAGCACCACCATGTTCGGCACTTTATGTGGGTGCTCTACAAAAACTCTGCCTCCAAGTATAAAGACCGTGGGCCATCCAGTAGAGAAGTGGAGAATTTTTGCTTTTTTGTTATTGTTTGCCAAAGATGTTTTATGAAACCTCCCCCTTTGCTCTCTTATTTGTCTTTGTGTCTCAGAAAGTACTTCCTGTATTTGCAAAGTCACTTCAAACTCAACTCACATTAATTCTTCAAGAGCTTATGCTTAATTCACCAGGATAGCATCAGATACTCAAATGAAACTCTTATTGCCTTTCACCTCTCTTCACACAAATAAGCCCACAAGGAACCCTTCCATCTCTAATCCCAGAAACTTTACTCAATGGTAATAAAAAAGAGCATTTCCTCACAAGTAAATAACATAGAGGAAATATAGTGAGCTGGCAGGCCCACTAGTCTGTGGAGCATGCCAAGATGTGTTTGAAGTTTAGATTAGGCTCAGCCAGACATATGACTCAATAAAGTTTGGTTGGTATTAATATTTATATTCTAGCATCAAACCCTAAGATTATCCCCTCTGAAATATGTGAATAGTAATCTTACATTATTCCTTACCCCTATGAAACTTTGTAATTGAAACAATACCACAGTGGAAAAAAAAAACTTAGATATGAGTTCAAATCCCAGCTCAGGCATAAAATAGCATCACAATTTTGAGGGCCCCTTTTTTTTCTTTATTAGAAAAATGATAGTATAACTCATGTATAGAGTTATAGGAGGAAAAAAACATGAAATGTGTAGAGGGAAACTTGCATGCTTCTGCTATGACATACCAAGCTTATGATAAAAGGCAGCCTTTGTTTTGTAGCCCATGAACCTCCAAAGGTCCTGTAAGCATTAATTAATCGCCTTGCTGGCCATTGGGGAGATCTGTTCTGTTCTATTTGAGCTATTGCATAGGACATGAAATACACCTGGGAGACTGTGCTCACAAAGTAGCATTTCACACTACTGTGAATGGAGAGAGAGAAGCAGGGTGTCTGCAAACTTATTTGTGCATGTAGATGACACCAACGATGAGATACAGGCTAACAACATCATTGTAAATAAAATGGTACCACTTACCAAATTGTAGCAATGTAGATTGGTTACATAAGTATGTAGTAAAACTATCAGAAAAACAAATCAAGATGAACATAATCAAACAAAAAAGCAAGCCTGACCACGTACTGCGCATACCAAACCAGTGAAAAATGCTGTACCCTTACCTACACCCCATTTTTTTAAAAAAGGTATCTAACATGATGTAATAACAACCCTACCACCTGCCATCTGACCACCTGGTGTGTGCATTTATCAAGAGGAGTCCTGTTGGTCCCCAAGGCTTCAGCTCAGTAAGTTCCCCATAGACTGACGCCACCTTGTTGAATTGCCATCTGTCTGTCCATCTGTTTGACTGGCTAAATGCCCACCTAGACCAGGTTCTATACCTCACCTATAGTCCGTTGCCTCTGCAGCTGAGAGCAATGCTATTTGCTCAATCCAGAATGCCTCCAGCTCCCACCAATTCATTATTATATAGTCATTTACAGTGACTCTCTTTATAATTCTGTTTGACTCTAGTAAAACATTTGAATTCTATGGCCTCTTTAACCCTTTTTAGCCATCCTACAAACTACACAGTATTGTGTGAAGTATAAAATGTGATTGAGAATAACTGTATTAATCTAAACTATAAATAACCTGTGAATACCAGTGGATAGCCACCAAAGGAAATTGGGACTACTTGGTAAATTACAATCAATGAACATGACATAGGATGTTAATTTGTCATTTTTCAATACATTTTGGCACTGTGGAAAGACATAAAGCTTTCTGGTTTACAGTGCTCACAAAAATCATACTATATTAAAATGGTAATTTTTATATGTCAAGGTTTTTTATTGGGAAATTTAAGCAATATATTACTTAATTTCTATTTGTTATTTTTAGGGTGATGTAGACAACGAATATGAACTAGTAAATGATGCTCCTTCGACAAAGTGCTTTAAAAGTTAAAATAAATAAATAAATAAAGCCTTCAGGAAAGCATAAGCTATTAGCCCAACAGTTGTTGGACAGTAAGAAGATCCACATTTCTGGGTCCTGGAGGCAGCACTAAAATGACACAAACAGCCCAGAGCTCATAGAAGGAAGAAGGACAATAAGCAAATGCAGTGTCGAATATAGAGGGATGTCTGAATGAGAGCAGAGAACACCAGTGGGGAGGTGGAGAAGCCCTCTCTGAGAAGGTGGCATTGAAATAGATACTTGATAGTCAGAAGGAGCTTGCAACACAGTAGGGATACTGTGCTGAGAACAGGACACAGCCAACACAAAGTCCCAGGAGGCAGTAGCTAAACCTAAAATCTGGAGAGGAAAGTGGTACAATGAGTGTCAAAAAGTGAAAGAAAGAAAGAAACCAACACAGATCTGAGCTTAGCATCCTAAAGAAAGATATTTTTCTTCCGTTACATTTGTGTCACTTAGACTGCCAGCAAACTTTTTTCTTGCATTCCATACTTTACAATAGTGTAGAACCTATCCTGTACCAACTACTGTTCCCATCCAAGACTGTGTCACTGACACACTCATCTTGATTTCCCAAAGACCCTTAACTATAGTGTCTCCTAACTCATCTTTTCTTAAAAGAACTAAAAATATATTTTCAGAAAGAAAAGGTTGTACTACTGGCCTCTTGAAATTTTACCTGAACCTAAATTAGTTTCTTGCTTTATATGCACAATAATGACTCTGTCTGCTTCACCTCCTTCCTTCCTTCTACTAACTACAAGGCCTTGTCTCTCTCTTTTTCTCACTGTGTGTGTGTGTGTGTGTGTGTGTGTGTGTGTGTGTGTGTGTGTGTGTGTGGTGTAAAATCCTATCTATCTTTGCAAATACTTTTGAGGACTTAAAAATTTTTCTAAAAGAAACTGTATTTGACAACTGAAGAATAAACAAAAAGTATTTAATAGTTCAAATATTATGTAGAGTCAAAAACCCAATAAAGTAGATATATAATCATTTTAATTTGGTAGATAGAATTTTGTATTTATACTATGGCTACTTTTATACTATATAAATATGGCAAGATAACAATAAATGGAAGATACAACATTATAAAAATGTCTCTTATAGTAAAGTCTATAAATCAATTCTAGTGTTTTTCAGCTATAAATAAGAACATATGAAAATATTTCAGTTATTGTCACATTATTTGGAAGTAAGGGATTTATGGTAGAAACACACTTGCTGCTTCAGTAATCTTGGAAAATGATTTCTGGCTAGTGTCATCTCAATTCTATTACATTTATGACTGTACTTCCTTCAATAAATTCTTCTCATCATGAAGCTCCTAATGGTATCAGACATTTTCAGCCGAGTATGAGACAATTACTGTTATGATTGGGAAGTTATTAATGCCATACATGACCTCCTCAAGGGGTGGGAAATTGAAAGTAAGTTGTTTACTTTTATATCTTGTTAGCAAGAGAGTTTGAGTGACACACTATTAATTTCATGAAATAGAAAATGTCTAATATAATCAATTGTAACTAGTCCTTCCTACAATAGACTTAGAGTCCAAAAATCTATTTCCTATTACAAAATTACTCAAAAGAAAAAATGGTGTTCAAAGCTACTTTATGTTTCCTTTTAGAAATCTCATGTGTTCAGACCCAATATTGTGTTTATCAGGAATCAGATAGTGTGACGTAAAGGGAAAGTGTGTATGCTGGGTAGATATCAGTCAAATGAGACGTCCATGGAGCTGGCCAACACTGAACAAATAACTGACATGTTAGAAGCAGTGTATTAGAGTATTTTATTCTTATCTTTTCTCAGTAAATAAGGACATGGACCCCACTTGATATTGGCCTTTACTATAGCTTTCAAGGTACTAGGGAAATACAACACACTCTTTTTTTTATTAGATAGTTTCTTTATTTACATGTCATATGATTTCTCCTTTACCAGTTTCCCCTCAAAAAAAAAAAAAGAAGAAGAACAAACCCCTACTGCCCCCCCTTCCCCCTGCTTGCCACCCCACCCTCTCCTAGTTATTGGCCCTGGCATTCCCCTACTCTGGGGCACAAAACCTTCACAGGGCCAAAGGCTTCTCCTCCCATTGATGACCAACTTTGCAATCCTCTACTATACACATGCTGCCAGAGCATTCATTCCCACCATGTGTACTCCTTAGTTGGTGGTTGAGTCCCTGGGAGCTCTAAGGGTACTAGTTAGTTCATATTGTTGTTCATCCTAAGGGGTTGCAAACCCTTCAGCTCCATTCTCTAGCTCCTTCATTGGGGACCCTGTACTCAGTTCAATGGATGGCTGTGAGCCTCTACTTCTGTATTAGTCAGGTACTGTCAGAGCCTCTCAGGAGACAGCTATATTGGCTAGATTGTCCTTCCTTCAGTCTCTGCTCCATAGTTAGTCTTTGCAACTCCTTCTGTGGGTATTTTGTTCCCTTTTTTAAGAAGGAATGAAATGTCCACATTTTGGTCTTCCTTCTTGAGTTTCTTACCTCACTAATTCTGAAACATCAGGGAATCTTCCAGACCTTGTTTCCCAGGTCATTGATTTTCATTGTCTAGTCAGGATTTAATTATGATCTTATTTAATTGTTTCTTATTTGCAAAGACTCCAGGTAATGCATTGGCTTTAACTTATGAGCATGGATTTTAAAAAATGAGAGTGTGGTATACAGGTATACATCATAATTGATAAATACATTTAAATCCAAAAAGGATATGAAAAACAAATCTTCAAAGCAGCCTGGTTTAGAACTTTGTGGATTATTAGGATTTGTGCTGGCTTCTGATAGGAAAGGTTATGATAGAGAAAGATAACAGAACCCACTGGCTTCTTATAGTGGTGGTTACTAGTCCCGTAAAGCAAGAACTATTCTGGTTCACAATGCCCTGGCCCAATATCCAGTCAGTCTAACCCTCAAACAAAGACATTCCAAGCTCTTGCTCTCTTTCTGTCTCATATTTACTATTCTAAAGGTTTTATTTTTTACTCATTTACTTTACATTCTGCTCACTGCCCCCATCTGCCAGTCACCCTCCCCACATTACTTCCATTCACCCCCTTTCCTCTTCACCTCTGAGCAGGTAGAGGTCCCCTGGGTATCCTCCCCCCCGCCCCCGGCACATCAAATCTCTGCAGGGATAAGTGATTCTCTCCCACTGAGACCATACAAAGCAGCCTGGCTAGAACATATCCCATGTACAGGCAACGGCTTTTGGGATAGTCCCCATTCTAGTTGTTCAGGACCCGCATGAAGAACAAGTTACACATCTGCTATATATGAGCAGGAAGGCCTAGATCCAGCCTGTATATGCTCTTTGGTTAGTAATTTAGTCTCTGAGTCTCTAAAAAGTCCAAGTTTGTTGATTCTGTTGGTCTTCCTGTGGAGTTTCTAGCCCTTTCATAAAAGTGCCCAAGCTCCATCCACTGTTTGGCTGTGGGTATCTGCATCTGTCTGAGGCAGCTGCCTCTCAGTTCTTAAGATTCTTTTTTTATTAGATATTTTCTTTATTTACATGTCATATGATGTTCTTAAATGCTCTCTCAATCCAGCTCCAAAAGTCTTGCTTCACATAGTGCAAACATTCCCCAGAATTTAGTTTAGGACAAAGACTGAAATTTCATAAATGTTCTAGGTTCTTCCACTGCTACCTACTGGCCCTAACATGCCCCACTACTGAAACACACACATACACACACACACACACACACACACACACACACACACATGCATGCACACATGCATACAGGCATACACATACACACATACAAACACACACATGCATACACACACATGCTCACACACATACACACACACTCACACATACGTACACACACACACATATATACACAAACACATGCACAAACATACACACACATACACATACACATGCCTACACACATATGCACACATACACACATATACATACATACACACACACACACATACACACACATATACACACATACACACACATACACATACATATACGCACATACACACACATACACAGACATGCACACACACTCACATATACACACACACACTCACATACATACACACACACACACTCACACACACACACACACACACACACACACACCCTGCCACATGTCCTCTAATGACTTCCTGTCATCTGCGTCTCATCTTTTGAGGACCTTAAGCTGCCTACCTTCTACTTTGTGGACTTTGGATTTATTACTCTGCTGTAAATCTGAGATTTACTTCTTTTCTACTTTTCCTGGTTAAATTTCACTCAATTTTCCTTATTAACATTTCCTCTGATCACAGATTAGATCAGGGCCCCGTATAACATCATGAACTCCCCCTTTGCATACCGTGTTTTCATGATAACTATACATTAATTTGTGTGATTCACCCTACCAATTCCGAGTGGCCTGGGACTTTTGGAGAGACTTCATAAACAATTGTTAAATAAATAAATAAGGACCTGAGTTATGAATTCAAAGTCCTATTGTACAGAGAAGTTCACAGAATTATCTTGTGGCATTATAGTACATGGTAGCAGAGGTCACTATACTATTCACACAGCTTCTTACAGTTTGGTTTTACAGGAACTCCTTTTGTGTTTAATTGATAGTTCACAAAAGATTCAAGGAAATATTTTACTTAAAGGGCATGTTTATGAGCTGGAGAATGGGCTCAATGATGGAAAGCACTTGCTGCTCCTGCATAGGTCCTGGGTTGGTAGCCAGAACGTATATCAGACAGCTCACAACTACCTGTAACTCTAGTTCCAGGAAACCCTATACATTGTGGCCTCTATAGGCATATGCATGCAAGTTGTGCATACATACATATACATAAATCAACAAACAAACCTCAAAAGAGAATAAAAGGATAGATTTGGCTTCCATTGGAGAGAAGCATTTTTTTCTTATTCCAAGTGCTAAGGAAATGCATTTAGTTATATTATTTTAGATGTTCATTAATAACCACTTCTGTTAACCATAGAAAGTACAACGATACCAACCAGACCCCCAAGAGCTCCCAGGGACTAAACCACGGAATGACCCATGGATCCAGCCACGTATGTAAAAGAGGATGGCCTTGTCAGCATCAATGGTAGAAGAGGCCCTTGGTCATTTGAAGGATCAATGCGCCAGTGTAAGGAAAGGCCAGGGCGGGGTATCAGGAGTGGGTGGGTAGGGGAGCATCCTCATAGAGACAGGGGAAGGGGGCATGGGATAGTGGTTTCTGTGTGAGGAACCAGAAAAGGGGATAACATTTGAAATGTAAATAAAGAAAATGTCCAATAAATAATAACAACTTCAGAAAGAGATCACATACATTTTTCAATTTTTTTTATTGGTGATATATTTTTTGATACATTATTCCTCTACATAGGCTTGGCTCTCCTGGAACTTACTATGTAAACCTGACTGAGTTCAAACACACAGAGATCCTCCTGCCTCCGCCTCCAGAAAGCTAGGATTAAGGTGTGTGCCAACACACCCAACCACTTTTCCTATTTTTAAGCAAAATTCCTTTTAAGGAATTTTCCTTTTAAGTATCTCCAATTCTTTTTAATATGAATGATAGTATCACCAATTAGCTAAAGCTCCATTTATTTCTTGTATTTTTCCTCAGTTTCATACTATTCTAATAGTTTAATCTACTGAGTAATCATGGAGCAGAGTGTCCTGAAATAAACACCACTCATCCCCCTCATCCCCCTCCACAAACAAATCCACAAGCTCATTCTTTGATTCTTCCACTGTACAGATTGTGAGAAATTCTAGAACTATAGGCACTACTATTTTTTTCTCATAGTAAAAGGAACAAGTAACCTTTTGATTAAATAGTACAGTCTAAAGTCCCTACTGAATTGAAACAGTAAAGAAATATAAGACTGAAAAGTTAAGGTTTTAATATAGAAAATAAGTAGGAAATTTTAAAGTAAAGTAGCTTCTACCTTTTAATACCTGTTTGTGAAACAAGAGTTGATAAGCTGTATGCCATGTTCCAAATATTCACTTGTGATTGTGGCAAAACACTCAAGATTAAATAATTGTGGAGCACCACTAAAGTTCCAAAATATTCTAACGGTGATAAACACAACTTTCATTTAACTTTTTAAAAGCATAAATATATTTCAGTGATTGGAATAGCTCTGTAGGATTGCCATTTTGTCTGTCCTCAAAGGAAACTACTGAAAGATGATTTTCTCTGTCTTCCACCAGCCCTTCGTGTTGTAGGACTCTCCCTTCAGGCAGTGGGGTTGGGCTGAGGCTTACAGAAAGAGTGCCAAGAACCAATAATGAACCTCAGAAGATTCCCCTTCTAGACTAACTCATCCAGTCCACCTCCATGAGTAGTGATTCAAAACCAAAATGTCAGACAACAGCAGCAACAACAACAAAAATAATAATAATATAAAGCATGCTTTGAAGGGAAAGAAGGAATATAAAAATAATTCAAGTAAATGTTGAGCTTTAATGCTTGACTTGCTGAAGTTTTTAAAAATACTTTTTACAAAAGTATTTTTTACACTCTATACAACTGTAGAAGTATCTCAACTTTAGTTAATGTAATTCATATGCTCTTTTTTGGAGTGTGTATGTTGAGCTGGTGAAGCCAGCCTGAGAGGTGTCAACTTCAATGAGAATTTGAGGAGACAACACTAGAAAGAAAAAGAAAAAGTCCGATAGAATAGCTTGTCTTGGGGTAATCTCAATTATAGAAGTGTTGGACTGAAAGTTTCATAAGGAATGTCACCTTTCAATGCAAACTTCAAAGCCACCCTCTGAAGGGTAACAAGAAAGAGGTTATGATGCCTTAGGAGCCTTCCAAAAGTACATCACCCATATAATATGTATAGATGAGGGATTCATACAAGCCAAGGGTAGAACCTCTACATACTCTGTCGGTTGGAGTAACAGTGGTATCACATAGGTATCAAGGAATGTACCAGACGAAGGAGAAGCACAAAGACTGGCCTGCTGAGCTGGCCACACCTGACCAGAGTGTGGATGCACAGACATACAAATGCTTCTGCAATTCCCAGGACAAACGGGCAGACAGTGGCTATAGCCAAGGAACCTGATTCCTATCAATGTGTAAGAACTTATGAACAAAGTGGCTGGTATTATGTTCATGCAGACAGGGAGCAAACATTGTCAGAACAGGGTGCCAGCACTGAAGACAGTACCATTTGTACCCACATCCCAGAGAGGCCTGAGGGAAACAGCAGGCACATTCGTGAGTCATGGATTTCACAGATTGATTCCTGATTCACACTGATCTTTTAATCCTCACATTCCTCAGTCACTTTCATTAGTTGTCACTACAGAGTTAGACTCTCTTGAAACGTCACAGATGAGAATACTAATGTATTCTCTGCAAATTGTGCTTATTCCCCAATGGAAGTAACTCTTGATAATGTAATGAGAACTTTTATTCCAGAGATTGGTCATATGTATCAGGCTCCAAAAGCCACAGGCCATTCTTACCTAGAATTTAAAGGAGAATTTTTATATCAACTTAAACTTTTATCTTGGGAAATCTGATTAGAGGAGCTGTATGTTTGAGGAACAAAGCAAAATAGTATTAAATATGGCATGATAATGATGAATATTTTACTTTTCTTAGGATACCATCTTAATTCTGTTTTTTTGTTGTTTTTTTAATTAAAAATCAACAATTTCTTTTTATTATTGATTTAAGTATTATTGCATTATAATTAGAAAAGATACATAATTTCCATTTATCTGAATTTATTAACATTTAAAAACATATTTTATTTTATTTATTTATTTATTTTTATTAGATATGAGCTATAGAGCTGGACATATACCTACATGTCTCACATGGTTTATTGTTCTTCACATAGATACCCTTAACATATTTTCAGTAATCTCTTTCTTTTATTCTCTCATGACTGTGTGAATGTATGTGTATGCAGAGTCATTCACTGAAGCTCTTCATCTAAAGGTGGGGTCTCATGAAAATTCTGCTATCTACATTGGCATGTCTCTATGTGTCATCCCTGTCACGTCTAGAAAATAACAGCAGACATCAGAAAAGTAGACATAGAGGGGAGGATGGGAGCAAAGGAGCTCTAGAGAGAATAGGTCAAAGATGTCATGAATGGGGAAAGTGATGGGGTGACAGATGTTAGCTGAGGCATGGGACGAAGAATAAGACAAAGGAAAATGGAGAAAGGAAAGAAAAATAACACTAAGCATGTTGGTTAAAAGCAATAAAGACACATAGTATTTTTTTAATCTTTTTTAAATTATGTACTTTATTTATATGTAAATTTCTCCTTTCCCAGTTCCCCTCCAAAACAAACAAACAAACAAACAAACAAAAACAAGAACAAACCCCTGTTGCCTTCCCCTCCCCATGCCTGCCACCCCACCTTCTCCCACTTACTGACCCTGGCATTCCCCTACAGAAAGCTTACCTGAGGATGGAGATACGTGAGCGCACACGTGCGAGTGTGCACACAAACACACACAAACACACACACACACACATATATGTATATATATATATATATATATATATATATATATATATCCCTAATCCTAACCCTATCTCTAACACTAACCCTAACCCTATGTGTGTTTATGTGTGCATTTTATGTGTGTATGCACACACACACAGAGCAGGGAGACTCATAGTATTGGACGGTAGGTCCTATGCCTGTTACAAGCATGGGTAACCTCTGTTCGAGTTGTTTAATCAATGGATAGGAAGGTCCAAGAGACTCCCAAAGCAATAGAGCTTACTGTCATTGCCTTGATTGTCTTTCAAAACTGGAAGATAAGACTGTTCTTGAAGATACCACACTTCAGGCACAGAAATTGAAGAATCTGAGCTCTGACTGACCTGTTTAATTCCCCCATTGAGAACTATCATGATAATAGAAGGTGCTATGCTAGCTATTAAGAGAGAAAAGCAATTGATAGTCCTACCCAGCTGTGAAACTTATGAACCACAACAAAGACCAGCCTGGCACAAAATTTCCAGTAGTGCATTCCTAGCACTTTTATCTCAGGGATAACCAACAGCTGTCTAACTAGATCTAAGACCTGCTCATCTGGGGGCAAATTCATACCTACAACTGCAAACCTAGACAACTACCCATGATAATGATGTCATAAACCATAGAGGAGAACCTAGTATTGCCATGTCCCTAAACTAATGTAATGTGCAACTGCATTCTCTATACTTCTCCATAAACCTATAGGTGGGTATAACTCTTATCCCTCATCAATGAAGCTTTATTTTCAGAAGATGGAAATTATTACAGAAATCCACTAGTGTCACATTGCAGCAAATAAGTGACTTGGGGTGCCCAACCCCTCCTGATGCATCTACAATGCACCCCTTACATTAATGTTTAGGGAATGCTGCAGAAAAGAAGGCAGTAAGATGATAAGGGGTAGCGGACCAACGTGTCTGTCTGGTTTTCTTGCTTCCACAATACTATGCACTATTTCATTTACTTATTTTCATTATTATCTTTATTTTTCTTTCAGGATATAAAGCTCCCTAATAAGGTCTAGGTGATCTGTAAAAGTACTGTGGTACTCTGATTAAATTAGAGGCTTACGGGAGTCAGGTTATTAATGGAGTTTTGTCCAAAATCTAATTGAAGATGGATCCAGTACGTTCCCAATTTCATCCTGTGGCTACTCCTACTTCCAGAGTATGTAACTTGGATATACATACATACACATACATACATATATACGTACATATATGTGTGTGCTGGTATATGCATATAAAGAACCTTCACATTGGTTTCCTAACCTGAAGTGAGGGCTATTATGACTTGAAAAAACAAATAAAAGCCATTGGAGTTGACTCTAACCAAGAAAAATAGCGAATCAAAGCCAATATTCCATCCCTGAAAGAATTGTAGAAATTAGTGCCACCACCAAGGACTTGAATGATACAAGGCTGATGGTGCCTGTTATATCACCCTTTAATTTTCCTATCTGTCCTTAAAGGCATCAGATGGATCACAGAGAATGGCATTTGACTAACCCAAACTCAATCAAGTAGTAACTACAGTTCCAGCTACTGTACAAAATGTGCTGTAGTTATTTGACTGGATTAAGGCATCTCCTGGTACACTATATGTAGTTGTTATCGAATGCCTTTTTCCCTGTATCCATTCATAAGAACCACTAGTATACCACGAGATGAGCAGTGCACTCGTACAGTTTTACCTAAGTGTATTGTAACTCTCAAGTACTATGTTATAACTTAGTTTAAAATGATCTAGGACATCTGGTATCTAGAATGTTGCTATCTCGTATCTAGGCACATAAATAGTCCTTGATATGTATTTATTCAATAAGTGAATAATATGAGAATTAAATTATAGAATAATCTTGATACATTTTTCTCATGGTATTATAATATCATAATTATATGTAACCTAAATATAAGTCTTAAAGGTATTACCCTCAATACTCAGTAGTAATTTCATATCTTACTTTAAACTACTTAGGCCTTTTTCAGACAAAGCTCTACTAATCACCTCACTCTCATAAGCCCATACTTTAATAAGAGAGCAACAATGCTTTCTCCTAGAATTTATTAGTAAGTTTTATTTTTATTTGTTCAATACAATATTTTTATTAATTATTTGAGAACTTCATACAATGCATGCTGATCACAACTTATTCTTTCCAGGTTCACCATCCCATCCTTGCACCACTGCCCCCCCGCCCACCACCAAAAGGAAAAATAGACCAAATCCAATTTGTGTTACCCATATACTACTCATTGGAGCATCATCAAAGTCCCAGCAACCAGCCCCTTAAAGAAAACTGAGTCCTTCCCCATTCCCCTGCCAGAAGTCATCAACTGTGAGGAGCTATACTTCATCATCTTTATTACAAATTTTAAGCAATCTCTTCTAAAGCTAAAAAAGAAGGAAAGATAATTAGTAATATAAATAAATAAATAAATAAATAAGCTCAAACCTCAATTCCTGTGTTAACTATGAGTCTCTGTGATTGTGAAGTTTATTCAATATCCAGTCTGTGTCATCCACTGAGCCAAGTAGAATTGTGCATTCTGAGTGTGAGCTCCCTTTGGTTTCTAAGTGTGTGCTTCCTTTTGTTTATTTCTGAGTGTGTGCTCCCTTTTGTTTCTAAGTGTGTGCTCCCTTTTGTTTCTGAGTGTGAGCTCCTTTTTTTCTAAGTGTGTGCTTCCTTTTGTTTTTGAGTGTGAGCTTACTTTTGCTTCTGAGTGTGAGCTCCCTTTTGTTTCTGAGTGTGAGCTCCCTTTGTCTGTGCTCTTTTTTCACTTCCTCTTCTTATGTGGAAGCAAGTTTAATGCTGGCAGTATAGTTTGTTTTGATATTTGGAACCATTCTCAGAATTTCTTGGAATTTAGCTCATCTGTGCACACAACAAATGCAATTGAACTTCTTTCTTCTTTGTCCCTTTTGTTTCCATTTCAACTTCATTAATTTGTCTTTTCTGAGTTAAGTCTCCCAGCCCCACTTCAAATCAATATGTGTACCATTTGCTTTGGGGGCTTATTGATTCTCTATTCCTGGTTTTAAGAGCTCATTTCTCTGTTGGCATTTTATCATGAAACTACATAAGTGAACAATGTCATTCTCACAGGGGAATTTTAAGACCTATTATTTGTCATTGAGAACTGCTTCCCTCCCCTCCTGGATAGAGTTTCTATTAAATGTTCATATTGCTTTTTATTGTTACTGTTATTCATGTAAGATATGCAACGCTGTTTTATAATATAGTTATAACTGCCTGTAGTTATTTTTAGGTTTAACAGCATTATGGAGGAATTTACAGTAAAGTTGACATCTACTATAATTAAGTTGCCTAAAGATAAATAACCATCTGTATTGGTGACTTATCTAGTTGTGATGAGCTACCTAACAGGTCAGGTATTTTGCTCCCAGTTTGAAAGGAACAGTTCATCACAATGTGGATAGCATGAGGAAGCATGTGCAACTGAGGGTAGGTATGAAGTAGGAACACAAGGGACTGGTCATTCTCAGGTAGAGAAGCAGAGAACAATAAATACCAGCATTTTACATGCTTCTCCTTTGTATATAATCCTTTATTACTACCATGTGAAAACTCCCCATCAGGCACAGCCAAGGTGAGTTTTCATGCTGATTATAAATCTATTTAGGTTGAAAATGAAGATTACCAATTACACTATGTAAAGCTGAAGAGAGAGTGCAATTATTGTTTAGAATGCCAGTGCAGCCCCAGAGTTTTAATCAACATGTCCTCAGTCTATACTGACCCAAGAAGACATCAATTCCATTGTTAGAGAAGTCAGAGCTTTATAAACCATTCATCTAAGCTCATTTTACCTTTCTGATGACTGATTCCCAGTGATCATGGGTCTGATTTACAGGGCAATCCAAGCTATCCTCTACCCTTCTTACAAGTGAAGAGGCCCATGTTATGACTGTCAGGATAGCTGTAGGAAGAAAGCTCTTCCTTGTGTATGACAAGGCCACCAAAGAACGAGCATTTTAATAAGCCATAGGCCAGTCCATTTCAAACAACAGGAACAAACTTGCCTGAAGCAGCAGGAAGCCATTGTATCTGATGGGAGATGCAGTCTACCCAGGTACAAAGCAGAAGAGATATGCAGTGTAGTAGCAAACAAATTTCACCTCTCCAAAGATAACATACTGTTTACACTGTATTCTTTGTGATTACTTTTTTTTTTATTTTTTATTTTTTATTTTTTTAGTTCTTTGAGAGACAACTTCTAAATGCCCTAAAGGCAAGAGATTGTCACTTTCATCCTTGATCTTATGTCAGGAGTTCATGGTGACCTGCTCCTAGAAATCTGTAGTAACAATTAAAACTGTAATTGTCTCCATAGACACAAATAACAAAGTTTTAGGATACAAATTGAATAAGAGTTTTTGAGAGGATTGATTGCTTATTGCCATTACTCCTTTGCTTGGGAAAGACACAGCATTTCAGAGTGGGAATTTTTTTTTTGACCTGCTAAGTTTTTCATTCCATCCCACCTGTAGGAAGGTTTCTCTAGGGATGTTGGGTGGGTGGCTTCGAGCAAGAAACCAAAAGAGAAGCAGTGCCCAATGCACGAGGAACTGTGCCAACTGAGCATGCTGCTGCGAAAGCCCCATGCCTACATACTTTACCATCGGCAGGCCCTGCCTTCATGAACATTAAATTCACTTCTGAAAGTCAGTGGTCCACTTTTCTGTAAACAAACTTCTTAAATATCGTTTTTATTGGTTGCAAAAAAGCCATTCACTTGTAAATTTGCCTCTGTGATTTGGTTTAAGGATAGTTATTTTCTATTTCACCCCGGAAACTGCACTCAAAGGTTATTTTAGAAAGGAATATAAGACAAGTATTTACTTAAGATTTTTAAAGTTTTACGTTTATGGTTTTGAAGACATCAGGGTCAGCTAAAGACAGAGATGCTTTCGCTTTGTAAGTTAAGGAAATTCGGATCTACTTTAATTAAAGCGCTATAAAATCAAATAATTACAATGTTTCCTAAAATAAATTTTAATAAAAATTTTTATTTAATAACATATTAAGGATAGTAGCTCAGGGAGAAATATGATAACTGAAAAACAGTTTTCTTTAAAATTGTAGTTTTGTAAAACCTTACAAAATCTGAACCCACTGAGGTTGACTCCTCCAGCTTTCTTTCAGGAGGCTGAGGGAGATTTGGAATACAAGATCTAGAAGGAAAATAGTCAGGAAAGATGATTGTATTTCTCAAAAGAAAGAAGAAATGTAATGTTAATTTTTTTGACCTTTGAGGTTGGACCATTTTGATTATTTTTACATACAACTGATTTTAAACCTATTTTATTTCTGGTTTTACATTTTTAAGTAAAATTAGCTCTTTTCTCATTGTTGAGCCTACACATAATGATGTTGATCACTTCTTCCTTCATTTTTTTTCCTCATTGACTGAAACAAGAATTTAAGTAACATCCTATGTTAAAGACCATACTAATGAGAAAGAAAGGGCAAAGTTAGCTGTGTTGTGATACATGTAGTAGGAGGGAAAAGGTCAATAATCTCTGCACTTAATGGTGGAGAAACCCATGGCCAGGCCAACGTTACTCATATATCACAACTTTAAAAAAAAAAACACCATCCACATGTTGACAGTCAGTGTAAGTACTTATGTATCATAGAAGAATGTTCTGAGATAAATGAGACATGCAAAAATATTATACTGAGAGTGGCCATAAAATAACACAGCGTTTAGCGTGTGATTAGACAACATGAAAAGCCCCCAAAGTCAACTGGCAACAACGTTGTGCCGTGTTAATATGTTAGATTTAGGCTTCCCTGTGCTAAAAATTGTATGTGAGTTTTCCTTCGCTGTTATCTTCTCTTTGGGACAAAGTCTGTTTGCATTTATTTCTTTTAGAATTAGGGTATATCCCACCTGTTTACCTCAATATGTAGTGCCTAGCAATTTCCTGCTATGAATGAATGATGGTGTTGATATTTTCATTTATGGAAAATCATGTATGAAGCCAGAATATTATCACAAAACTAAAAGTATATTTCAGGAAAATGTCCTGATAACAGTGGAAACTACAATGTGGAACTAGAGTGGAACTGTGCCTTGTAAATGATTTTTAAATGTAACAGAAGATTATTAAAATAGAGATTTTATTATAAATTACCATTGCCTTGTTTCCACTTGGCATCACGTGTATTGAGATGCAAAATACCTTTATTTTAAACTCCACTTGCATCCTTCACCAACACAACAACCAACAGATCCTTTCAATACCAGAACAAGCATCATTTCTGCCTGAAATTGTTATACCAAACATGTCCTGTGACACTTAGAGTGTAGTGCATATGGTTTATGTTTGGCTTTTTCTTTTTTTTTTTTTTTTTTATTAGATATTTTCTTTATTTACATGTAAATTTCTCCTTTCCCAGTTTCCCCTCCAAAAAACAAACAAACAAACAAAAACAACAAGAACAAACCCCTGTTGCCTCCCCCTCCCCATGCCTGCCACCCCACCCTCTCCCACTTATTAAAAGGGTATGTATGTGGACCTATATAGCTATCATGGAAAGAAACATCTCAAGATGAAAACACACCTGTCTTTCAGGTGACAAAGCAACAAAGCCGATTGTGGAAAGATGCACAGGGAAAATGTGCTGTGCCCTGATTTTGAGTACTTGTCCCTTAGATATCAGGTGTTTATTACAGAAAAGTAACACAAAGGAAAGATGTGTCTATCTTCCTTCAAACCTAGCAATGCATTTTCACCAGAACACTTCCTTCATCTCGGTATGTATTTCTAGGTAAGAGATTGGTGCTCATTCTAAGACCTCAGATAAACTCTGTTATTGCTTTAATTAGCACAGAGGCTACCTTCTATTTCACAAATTGACAGTGACCAAGAGTCATACAGTCTTGGCAAGTGGTCATAAAGACTTGGCTCTGAAAGTGCAGCTTGAAGTTGCTCTAATTTCACAAACTTGCAAACCTGCATTTTCAAACAAGGGCAACATCAGGTAAGTTATGATTTGAAGTATAGCATTTAAAATTATTCATTTATATTTGTGTACACATGGTGCAGATGTGGGCTCATGGGGCCCAGAAGAGAGTGTCATATCTCTTGGAGCTGAGGTTACAGGTTGTTGCTAGCGACGACGGGATGTAGGTACTCAGACATGAACTCCGCTCTTCTGCAAGAGCACTAAGACCCCTTAGCCAATATAGCAAGTTTTTGCTGTGTTAGTCAACAGAAAATAGTAACAACAAATAGTCATAAGTTGTCTATCCTACTTTTCAGAATTGTGGTTCTGGGAATGAAGATTTTGAACCTGCTTTTAGGGAGTATAAGGAAATGTAGATAGGAAAATATAATGCAGTGTTGGTATATATTAAGAGAAAGAGCAGAAAGTGAAAATGCCAATGGATGCATTAATAAATTATTTTTTTAAATAAAGAAAAAAATAGAGCAGCTGGAACGATGTGAGTAGGTATGAAGTGTTGACTCACTTCTTTGATGTAAGATTAAGGAGCCAATATAAATCCTTGGAGAGGTCTGGTTGAAATTGAATTCTAAAAGAGAGTTAGACACTGCTCAGCTGAAGAACGGCCAGTGTGAACCCTCAGAGATAAGCAAGATAGAGGAATGCTCTGAGGATTCCAAACTGTACAAGGGGCCAGAAAATAAGAGAGGAAGATGGGGGGGGGATCCCATGCTGGACATCAAAGATGTGGAACTTAATATGTGTAAGATGAGAGGACTAGAATGTGTGCCCTATCAGACTGAATTGAAAAAGAAACAGACAGAGCTAGAGAGTAATGACATCATTTGAATAGCCTAGATGAAGAAAGACGGCAGATAGTCTTGATGGTGGACATAGCTCATGTTATCTGAGGATAGACTTAACAAGGTCTGGTGATTGCCTACTTCGAGGAACAGTGAATGAAAAGTTATTTCTAGTTTCTCATGTGGACAACTGGATACTTGTGCTATCTTTGGGAATATAGCACAGATAATGACAGTGCCAGACTGAAGAAAGTGGGCAGGCATAGGGGGAGATGATACGTTAAGTTTGAGAGAATTATAGACTATTCCATGAAGATTTCCAACACACTGATTTTCCACAAAATGGGTTATGTAATGAAGGGGAAATCTTTCTGGTTTTGTTTTTTGTTTGTTTGTTTGTTTGTCCTGGAATCTTTATTATTTAGTTATATCACTCTGTCAACTGGAAAGAAAAACCTGTTATGGTCTCCAGCAAAATGAAAGAAATTAGTGAGATTTAAAGTACTTTGCTAGAAGAATTTTTACATTCTTCAGTGCCCTAATTTTATGTGTTTCTTATTTATATTTAAAGTATATTTTTGATGCCCAGTCTTTCTACTGGAAATGGACTCTACAAGTTACCCCTCTCCACTGTTAGAGCACTTCATCTAAGGTCCCTCCCTTTGAATCCTGAGCATCTCTCACCTCCCAGGTCTCTAGTACATTCTAGAGTCCCCCCACCTCCTACCTCCCAAGGTTGCCCATTCTCATTCTTTCTGCTGGCTCTCAGGGCTTCAGTCCTGTTCCCTCTGCCCCACAATACCTTATCATGGCCCAAATTGGGATCCAGCTCAAGGAGAGGCTCCAAGGCCTGATACTATTACTGATACTATAGTGTGCTTACAGACAGGAGCCTAGCATGTCTGGCCTCTGAGAGGGCCAAAAAGCAACTGAAAGAGTTAGATACAAATACTTACACTCAACCAATAGACAGAAGTTGGAGACCCCTGGAGTTGAATCAGGGAAAAGTTGGAAGAAGCTGAGGAGGGAGATCTCATAGGAAGACCAGCAGTCTCAACAAACCTGGACCCCTGAGGTCTCTCAGATACTGAGCAACCAACCAGGCAGACCCCTGACGCATATACAGCAGAGGACTACCTGGTATGGCCTCAATGAGAGATGATATACCTAACTCTTGAGAAACTTGAGGTCCGCGGGAGTGGGAAGGTCTGGTGGGGTAGGGGTGGGGGATGGGAGATTCTCTTGGAGACAAGGAAGAGAAATAGGATTAGAAATAGTTAGAGGGCAGATTGGGAGAGGGATAATGACTGCACTGCAAAAACTTGAAGAATAAGAATAAGGAGAAGGAGAAGAGAAGAAGAAGAAGAAGAAGAAGAAGAAGAAGAAGAAGAAGAAGAAGAAGAAGAAGAAGAAGAAGAAGAAG
>JADRCD010072412.1:0-11334 GCA_019843815.1 Montemys delectorum | reverse complement strand
TTTTTTTTTTTTTTTTTTTTTTTTTTTTTTTTTTTTTTTTAATTATGATGTCCGTGATAGTTAAAAGAGACGACTCGCATTAAACACCACACACCAGGTCCAGACAATACCACATGAAGAAGGTTTAATTGGGGAAGAGTGGGGGGAAGGTCTCGCGCAAAGAGAGAAAGGAGAGAAAAAAAGGGAGGAGAGAGGAAGGTTTCTCCTTTTTATCTGAGTGATGACATATGTACTGCCCAGGTGAAGGTGGGTAGGCGTTGCCCATGGTAACAGATCTGTGGTCCCGCCTACCTACAGGTGCAGTCACTCGGTGATGCTAACAGTCCAAATGAGTCAATTTTAGAATTTGAAAATTGAAACAAAAATTGAAGCTAAATTTTATGTATCAAAGCAGAGAGAACATAACTTTTTTTATTAGATATTTTCTTTATTTACATGTAAATTCCTCCTTTCCCAGTTTCCCCTCCAAAAACCAACCAATCAAACAAACAAACACAACAAGAACAAACCCCTGTTGCCTCCCCACTCCCTACGCCTGCCACCCCACCCTCTCCCACTTATTGGCCCTGGCATTCCCCTATACTGGGGCATGAAACCTTCACAAGGCCAAGGTCCTCTCCTCCTATTAATGATCAAATTTGCAATCCTCTACTATACACATGCTGCCAAAACATTCAGTCCCACCATGTATAGTCCTTGGTTGGTGGTTGGGTCCCTGGGAGCTCTGAGAGTACTAGTTAGTTCATATTGTTGTTCGTCCTAAGGGGCTGAAAATACAGAAAGAGAACATAACTTTTGAAATCAGAAATGACATCCTGGCAAAGCTGACTTTGCATTTAGAGGGCTTGAGAGTGAGAAGCCTCTGAATTAATTAGGAAAGAGCAATCTTTGAGGACTACTCTTCTAAAACAAGGATATAAGACAGATAATGAGCTTGCTGGTGGTGGTGCACACCTTTAATCCCAGTGTTTGGGAGGCAGAGGCTGGCAAATTTCTGTTCTATAGAGTGAGTTCCAGGACAGCCAGGGCTACACAGAGAAACCCTGCCTTGAAAAAAAAAAGACAGATAATGAGATACAACTATCCCTGGGTATCTAATGTACTAATATCAGTACCAAAATTCATGGGTGCTTCCATACTTTATAGAAAACTATTTCCGTATCATCACTATCCACTTCCGTCTATATTGAGTCAGCCCTAGTTTACTTCTCATCCCTGATGTACTGTGCATTCACTTATGTGCTATAGTGACAAGCAAAATTGCCCCATGCTCAGTTCAGTCTCAATACATAGGTTTCTGTCATTTTCTTAAACCATTACTCACATCCATAGTATAAATCAAAATTGCTCATCTGAGCTTAAACTCTTCCCTCCGAGAATCAAAGAATTCAGACGAACAAACACTACAACACCAAGCGGGAGTGGCTCTCTTTTGAGTCATTGATCAGAGTAGTTCATGAGACCCCGAAAATATTACAGGGTGTTGCTAGTATATTTGGTTGTCTTCAAAATGTGGAAGATACATCAGCAATCCTCTCATACACAGGGTCAGAGGTCCCTGAGCTGAAAATAACCCAAATGCTTCCCTGTGAAGATTAGATTTCATGTTACCAAAAGGCGTCACACAAGTATCCAAAGGAAGAAAGCAACCAACAGTTATACTCAGCTATAATGCCAACAAACCACAAAAGCAATCAGAACGTATAGCACAGTAAACATTTTGTTTACTTCTGTTTACAATATTGTCACATATATCTTGACAGAAAACAATACCTATCAAATTGGACTTAAGATCAACTCAACAAGAACAAAAATCTTACTTTGAAGGAGAAACCTAACCATTTACTCAGAGCTAGTAAAGTCACAGAACTTTTAATGGAATCTACAAACCAGTACTTTTTAAAAAATCTCCATAATCCCTGACTACACACTAAATATTGTTCTCATACCTACAAATATGTGCAGCCCTCACCTATGCTAACGTAAACTTCTCTTAGCAATAGACAGATACCATTACAGGAAAGTACTGCAAATGTCTCTTTTTTAAAAAATTGTTGGTTGACTCTATTATACTAGACCAGAGGAATAGAAGTGATGTTATTCTGGCTAGAAAAGATCCTGCTTCTTTTTATATTACTTTGCAAATGAAAAGCATTGTGTTGTTACACAGTGAAGAACAAAAGGCAGGCCATGGCTCTGGGCTATACTAAAGTCAGGATCTAAGAACAGGGATATTTTTTTTCTCCAATGTTCTATACCTGCTTCTTGTAACTGCAGTAAGAAATGACTTCAAACTGGAGGCCTTTAAATAATCAAAATTAATTCTCACAGTTTTGATGCTAGACACAGAAATGTAGGAAGCTTCATTCACCCTTTGAAACTATTAGGAAATCCTTCGTTTAGTCCAAGCTTAGCTGATGTTTTCCCATCGTTTGCATGCCTTTTTGCAGCTGCATCTATCTTTGTTGGCCTGATGTGTTATCTTGGTGTTATCTGCTCATCTTTATTTCTGGAAGTAAGGGTCATCCTCGCTCCAATAACTCTTCATCATAACTAATTACATAAAAAACAACTCATGACTCTATTTCTAAATACAGTTATATTTGTAGTCATTGAAAGTTAAGGTTGCAGCAAACATATTTGGGACTAAGGAAGTACGTAATTCAACCCATGGCATTTCCATGTGAATCATAATATTTTAGCATATATAAATCTTACCTTATTGGTTTAACTTGCTCATTTTCACCTGATTATTAGACATTAAAAAGCAAGATTCAACTTACATTCTACATGTCTTTGCCTATGTTTTATAATTTATCATAACTTTTGGTATTAACATGTCCTTTAATTAATAGATAACTAATTTTGGTTCATACTTTTATTAGGTATATATTGTTTAAAAACAATTTTTTTTCATATTCTTAATAGCTTAAGACAGATTTAGCCTCTCACAGCTTATCAGGTAAGGAATCAGTACACATTTATATTAGGCCTATCTTTCTTCTCAATCATTTTATTTTATACTATTTTATTAATGTTTACTATGGCAACTGAATATTAGCCTAATAAGTCATTTAAAATTTGGGGGAGAAATAAAATAACGATCTTGTGTTGTACTTGCATAAAGAAGAGACTATGTTTACATGTAGAATATAAATAGACTTTTTTTATTGTCAGCATTTCTTACTAGAATAAAACTATCAGAGAGCTTTCACCCAAGGAAAATGTTCTCTCAGTTTTAGAGAGTATTAAAGTCTCCCAAGTATAAAAAGAAATGAAAATTAAATGCCGTAAGTATCAATAGTTAGAATGTTTATTGTATTAGCATTGTTAGAGTCCAATCATACTAACTCTTCTGGTTGATTTTGGTTTCTATCCTGTAAAATATTTTTAAACAACACCTGAAAAAAACGTTTAAATTCCTAAATACCAATAGATCTCTAAATATGTTTTAACCCTTGGGCATTTCTTCATATTTTGCATTACTTCAGCTATTGCTTAAAAATATTAATATATGATATGTGGTAAATAGTACTAAGTACAACAGACATTGCCTCAAACTTCCTGTAGGCAGTCACTAATCATTTCCTACAGATCTAAAAAGAACCTGTATTCTCACTGAAATTTACTTCAAGAAATACTGTTCTTAGAAGAATACATGGTAATTTTATATTCTAGATATATTTACTTTCCCCTACTCTCAACTTCTATACACTTTGCTTCAGAATTCTCTACAAGCCTAGGTTTCTGTATACATGGTCAGGTTTTTAAATGATTGTCATGGATTGGGTAATAAGCTTAGCCAGAAGCAAGAAAATCAATTCTTCCTTCCAAGACTACATATAAATTGGAAGAGTTGAGTAAACAAAATGTCAACTGGCAATAGAATATAAAAACAATAAAAAAAGAAACTAAACATTCAAGACTGGTTGTCCAATGACCATTGAATACTCTATAGCTCTTCATACAGTAATGGGTAGACAGTTTCCGAGTGTCCATCTGTATAAAATAGGTCAAAGACAATTATAGAATTTTCTGATATCCTGTCAGCTGTAAATATTTAATGAACTCTAAAAAAAATTGGCTACAAAAGTCTGGAATTATTTGAAAGAGCATATGTTCTTATTTTGGGGATTATTTACTTAGTAACATGTAGAAGGCATATAAAATTCCAGAATGTCTTAATGAATATGTATTGTGTTCTATTTAAATTTAAATGTGCACATTTATTTAGTGCACTAAAATGTCTATGACCTCCCCAGTCACGAGTAGCTCATTAGAACTAGACAGGAATTCTTTCCTATTGTGGGTACCTTAAGTACAATTAAACAGCTGCTATTTTCCCCAGTATAAGTAGGACTATTTGACCTTCATGCATATTTCTTCTATATTATCTCACTCATTTTCTTGATAGTGATATAGAATAAATGTTAGTATTTTTATTTAGTCATGTAAAAGAAAAGTATAAAATGTATTCCACTCATTCAAAGAGGAACGGGAGAAGAAGGAACTTATAGCATTCACATACACACTATAAGAGAAAATGTATATATTTATATATAACACATATATGCATATACACGTCACTTTTATTAAAGATGTATATAAGATATAGGATCATAGGAGAGAGTTTGGAGTTATATGTAGCAGCAAAGCTATTCGGCAAACATTTTCTGCCTTTCCCTGTTATTTTTGTTTCACTTTCTTGCTGACATTTATTATCTCAAAAATGCCAAAGTCCATCAAATTGCAAGCTTGTTCATTTTGTAATCCATCCCAATAAGTGCTTTACACATTTTATTCAGTAGCTGGAGCATTTTGGTTCTCAAATAGAATCTATGTCATTATTGATTTCTTTCTCCTTTCTTAAGAGGAAATCAACTTTCCCACTTGTGTTTATTTTTAGAGGTTAATAATCAGATTGAGTGGTTAACAGGATGTTTGCTTCTTGTGGTTTCTATGCATAGTACTGATGCTTCCGGCCATTCAGGAAGGCACAAACATGAGGGCATGCTATTTCCTATTTTGAGGGTAAGAAATGAGCACACAATAATAAAGAAAGAAGTAATCTGAGAATATTTATAGTAGCTACAATGTTCAATTTTGACCTAAGACATTTCCCAGAACAACAGCTCACTGCCACACTAAGGATTCATAAAAGTTCAGATTGGCCTCTTAAAACCACAGATTTATGACATTTATATCTTTAATTTCCTTTTGCTTTATCCTAGGTCAATTCTGTTATTGTCAAGTATCTATTCATAATGGTGACAGCAAGGGAGGGAGAAACATTAGCACTAAATTATTATTAGAGATACCTTCTTGATCCGATCTATTCTGGGAAGCCTCCTTTAAATGAAGGCTTTGTCTTCTAATCTTGTAATAGGAAAAAAAATTCTTAAAATTCATACTGGGACACAATTCAACTTTAGTCTTTTGAGACACAATGGGCTTTGATTAATTAATAAGTGAATAAAGCCACAATCATTTTTGCTCTTTTTGATAATCAATCCAGGCCCTCCTTACTTTGATTTGAATGGCTTTTCACCCAAAGATACAACTTAGTAGATAGAGGGTTTTTTTTATTTAGAATTGTCTTGTTTTATGTATTTTTCTTCTTGATGTCTCATATTCCTTCAGAAGTTTTGGGAGACTTTACATGCATTTTCAATCTCAGAATCAAAACTTTCTTACCCATGTCTAAAGAGTCCTTTCTTATATACTTTATTGTGATAAGGGTAAAATGAAAATTTAAAGGTGTTACAATCTGGGGTGTGGTACTCTTGTTTTGTTCCTTTTTGAGAAAAAAAGTCTTATCCCCAGGGTGACCTCAGTCCTCATAACTAAGCCTCTTTGTACTGAGAATAAAGGTGTGAACAACCAGACCTGAATAATATGTCAATTTTAAGAACAATAGTTTGACAAAATTTAAATGATAATCCTAAATGACACTGACATATGTTTGTAAATATAGCCTATAGATGTTAAAATACTGCTCCCGTAATGATGTTGCTACTCTGCAATATATGTTTTCATTACCTATATTCATTTATTGAAATCCTTCAACAACTTTGGAAGCTAGCACATTCAAGAGAAACAATGATGTTCAAGGTAGACTAGCTCCCCAGACAACATCTGTGCTACATCTTCTGCCACTTGATCACAGATAGAAGAGGGAGAAGGAAACTCATATTGTTTCAAATCCAGTCTGCCTTTGCAACTTGGCTTGTAGTAATCCATACAAACTAAGACAGCTCCCCACCATTGGCACAGTGATTTGAAAATATAATTCATTTCTCAAATTGACTTACCAAGCTTGGGTGTGCTTGACCTTTCAATTTGGCTGTGGAATTTCCAACACAGAAGAACATGGAAATTCAAACAACAAGAATAATTTGAAATGCCTTTGCTGAGTTGAAGTAATATGTTACAAAGAATGTAGGCAGCTTGAGAGCTAAGAATGCCTGGCTGAATGTCAGGTAAGAAATGATGACCACACAGTTTTCTTACTTCAAGGACTCAATTTTGCCAACAAGGAAATGTTTGTATTGATAATTATCCCAAGATTCAAATAAAAGATCAACTGGAATGTCAGCTTGATAATTGCCAGTTGATAGAGGCAAAGAAGAGAAAATGCATTCACAGGCTGATGGACTTCTGACCTACAAAATTGCCACTCAGCCAGTGTTTTGAGTTGCTAAATTCTTTGTAGATGAATTATAATACAAAAATATGGCTACTCTATCTGGAATACAGGCAGGTCTTTAATCCCAGGAATTGGAGGCAAGCAGATCTCTGAGTTCAAAGCCAGTCTAGTATAGAGCAAGTTTCAGGTAAACAAAAGCTTAGGTCCAGGAATAGTGATACATGCCTTTAATCCCCAAACTCAGGAGACAGGGGCATGGAGATCTCTTAGGTATAGTTAGTTCATTTGAGAAGCAGTACAATGGAGCAGAATTCATGGCAGTTCATTTCATGGAGTTTAGAGGCAGGTTTTACAGAGATAGTTTTATAGAGACAGAGAGAACAAGGTAGACACAAATAAGACAGAATGAACCAGAGAATAAGAAGGAGACAAAAAATTAAAAAAAGATTGCCAGAGGTAGTTTGAGGTTAAGCAGAAAAATGCAGTGAGAAGCTGAAAGAAGCCAGATTGAATCAGACAGAACAGCTGAGTTGAACCACCCATCTAGAATTCAGAAAGCACTCAAAAGCTAGCTTTTAAGGTGACAAATACTTGAGGCAAATAAAAGCTACTTTTACAGTTCTTGATAAATTATTACATGTCAATAGAAAGCTAAGGTATCAATATTATACTAGGTTATACTAAATAGTTATTCCTATCATTTCTTTTGAAACATTAGTGGTACTCATGTCGTATTCACATGGAAATTTAATTAGTTAAAACAAATAATTTTCACCGAGTTCCTTAAATTTCTATCCACAAGTAAAAAAATACATTTCTTATAAGGATCCATAAATTGTAATATTTAGCATACTTTGGTCACCATTCTTATACATAATAAAATAAACAATTCTAACTTATTAAAAATGAATAAAAAATATAACTAGGAAATTTAAACATTACCAAGGTACTTTTATATCTTTGCAAGGGAAAATAACGACCTGTGCAACAGGTCATGGACAAAGCTGACTAGTCCCCCAAATTTTTCCTCATCACACTTACACCTTGCTCTCTGATGTACCCTAAATGTGTTCTTTTAAGAATCATAAAAAGAATCAGCTTAGAAGTGACTTACTTGGTAAATTATTTTCAGAGTTGGTAGCTTTAGATACTGTGTTGTCTGCACCCCTATAACTGTGAGACTAATTGTGGCCAACAAGAGTCTCCGTATCAAATAGAAGATTTGAAGAAGCCATTTGAACAAGGACTCTGGTCAGAGGGATACTGTGGTAAGGAGTGAATCTTTGATGTTCTGGAGTGTCTTGTCCCCAGAGTGTGAATTACTCTCATCACAATGAGAAGTTACTCCTTATCCACTGTTCTTCACCTTAGTGCAATATAGGCTCCTGAGAAAAATGAACAAATTCAGGATTAGCTAAAAGTTAAACCAAAGCCAGTCTGAATTACACTACTTTCTAGAAAGATGGCAAAACTCAAAAACTGATGACAAGATGCCAGAAGAATATAAGGAAGGTTTTCTAGTTTGATTTTGTTGCTCTGATAAAAATCACTCTGGCCAAAAACAATTCAGGAGCAGAAAGCACTTCTTTCGTCTTACACGTTACAGTTCATCAGTGAGGAAGTCAGGGCAGGAACCATGTTTCATGCCCCTTGGTATTACATTAAGTCTTGGTCTTGTTTTCTGGCTCGTTTATAGGCTCGTGCTTGGTTTTCTTATTTCCAAGAATGGACTGCCTAAGGATGGTACTACTCATAATGGGCTGAGCTTTCTTGCATCAATTAATTATCAAGACAAGTTCCCAAAGTCATTCCTACAGGCCAATCTGAACTACTCAATTCCTAAATGGAAGTTTACCTCCAATGTATGACTCTAGCCTGTGTCAAGTTGTAAATTAACACTAATCAAACTAGGGTCAGATTGAAGTGTTTGCTTTGGGGCAATAGGAACAAAATAGGGAACAGAACAAATAGTGTTACCTACAGAGTATACTATAAACATAAAATGTCAGATGTGTCCCATAAAATGTTTAAGAAAAGTCTATGCTATGCTGCTGGGTAGATTGTTCAGTGGTTAAAAGCACTGAACTTTACACTTCCAAAGTACCTACCAATGATTCTCAGAACCCACATGTTATCTATCTGATAACCATCAGTAATTCCAGTTCTATTGGATCCCATACCCTTTCTGGCCTCTACTGACACAAGAAAGTATGTGCTATTTAGACATACACACAGAAAAAACACCTAGCCATCTAAAAATAAATAGATAGAAAGATAGATAGATAGATAGATAGATAGATACAGACAGACAGACAGATACATAGATAAATGAACAATTAACATAAAAAAACAAAAAGATAGACATCTCCAACTGAAGTTAATCAGATAACATGATGCAACTGTAAAGATGTTGATGAAGTAAATATTTGGATGTGTCAACAGAGAATTTAAGAGCTATATCAAAGTGTAAGTATATTTAAGTATAAGACAGATTGGATGGTCTAGCACAGGAACTTGTGAATAAAAACATTCCAAAAGGATGCTGCATCTGATTGTAAATGAAAACTGAAAGGAATCTGTGTCTGCAGATAATGACAAGCTGACTTCAGGACTGTACAAAAATTGGAATGTTGTAGTCTAGAGACTATTACTTTGGTCTAGGTTCTGGCCCTCCAGAAAAGTCATTCCTTGCTTAGCTTTTTATTAGAACTAACATCTTGTAAGAATAGATTAAAAACCTTTATAATGTAGAAACTTAATTGGCACCTAGCTTCTACTAATGAAATAGCTAAGAATGTAACTAAAAAGGTGAAATCGTGGGGCTGGGGAATGATGTAC
Source organism: Montemys delectorum (assembly GCA_019843815.1). Classification (NCBI taxonomy): domain Eukaryota; kingdom Metazoa; phylum Chordata; class Mammalia; order Rodentia; family Muridae; genus Montemys; species Montemys delectorum. The sequence continues at coordinate 1,850 of JADRCD010072412.1, read as the reverse complement.
TCAAATTTTAGTTTACAAACAATGGGAAATATGCAAACAATCTGCATGAAAATAGGGGATAATGACAATTATTCATAGGATATCACAGGAGGTCTATAGAAAATTTTCCTCATTACACTTATATCTTACTCTTTAATGTACCCTAAAGTATTTTCAACTATCCTTGATTTACCACTTTCTCTGTTCTGCTAATCTATAACTACTTTGTGACTGCTTCCACATTGAAACACAGAATTGGGGTAACCTAATTTTCTTCTCTCCAGCCATGGCCAATCAAAATGGGTGCAGAATAAACTCTATCTTATTCCTTTTCATGTGTGTCTGTGTGTGTGTCTGTGTGTGTGTGTGTGTGTGTGTGTGTGTGTGTGTGTGTGTGTGAACAAACTTAGAGAGCAAATGAAACTGGTAAAGTACATGAACTGTAACTTAGATACATTGAGCTGCCTTCAGAGTTTGAAACATACCTAGATTAGGGAGAAAGAGGATCTCCCGACTCCTGACTGCTAGTTTCTTGCTGGCGGCATCTCTTACTCACCACTATCATATTTGTATACTATCTTTTCTCTGATGTATAACCTGTTAACCTGATTAGAGTAGTTATCATTATAGAAACAAATCTCTGGAAGTCAGTTGAATTTTGGTCTTGTGCCACATACATAATTGATTTTTTTAAACTATTTTATGGACCTTTCTGACAGATATACTTTCCTAAGTCTCTTCCTTCACTATTTTTCTTAATTTTACATTTATGTGACTTTATTTTTCTAAAAATGCCTAAAATATTTTAATTACTCTGATATCTTATCTTAGATTCAGCTTCCATATCCAATGTACTCTCAAATTCTATTCCCTCTACTTTGGAATAAACAAGTATAATAAATAAGGTTGATATATATATATATATACATATATATGTATATATATATATATATATATTTACTTTAAAAATAGGATTACATTACTCCATATCCTAGCTTAGTTCCTATTCCCTGGAATTTTACTGCAACTGCCAATCTACTTTTTTTTTCCCACTTCATAATAACATTTTCACAACCAAAATGATCTTCTTTTACCTTATTATTATAATAAGTTAGTTTCTGGGTGAATCCTTTAAAATAGGTCAATAATACCTTTCATTAGTCAAAATACATCCTAACACACATGTTTTATTACTATAACATGAGTTAATTCTGTAATTTCTTCTGAACATTCTCACTTGCCAAACTCTCCATCTAATTTACTGTTCTTGTAAGAGCTTGCAATTAGAATATGTACCAAAGATGCATATAGTAAATTCCTGACCTCCCACTTGGCATTATTGTGAGGCAGAAGAAATATAGTTTCTATGATGTCATAGATTATTAGAGAAAATGTCTCCAGTGGGATGATGGGGTAATATTCTCTTTTTCATTCATTCTTTTACACTTGACAATGATGGAAAAGGGCTTTTTCCTTCATGATTCCCAACATGACAATATAGTACAGTATAAGACTGAAAGCCAAAGGGCAATGTTTCTCAAACTTCCTACTGCTGTGACCCTTTAATATAGTTCCTCGTGTTGTGGTGACCTCCAATCATAAGATGATTTTCATCACTACTTCATCACTGTAATTGCCTGCTGCTGCTACTAATCCTGATGTAAATATCGGATTTGCAGAACAGCCTTAGGTGAGTCCTGTAAAAGGATCACTTCACCATGACCATTGGGTTGAGAACCACTTCCATAAGGTTAAGAAGAGTTGAGCTCTGTAGATTTAAACCCTAAAAGTATGAGCCAACATATATCTTTTTTCTTTTTTATACTCTCCATTACATTTTATTTATTTATTTATTTATTTATTTATTTATT
>JADRCD010072410.1:0-20519 GCA_019843815.1 Montemys delectorum | reverse complement strand
TCTTACGTTTGCCTCCTGCCATCTGGTTATCTCTAGTGCTATCTGCCCTTGCTAAATCTGCCTCGAGCCTGTCCTTCCTGTGATCTTGGTTGTATCAGAACTCCTCAGAGTCATGTTGTCTCTGTGATCCTGTGATTCTGGGATCCTGTGACTCTGGGCTTGTTAGAGCACCTGGGAGTGTAGCAGCTTCCTCTGGGTGTTTTGGGACTGGCTGTGGATCTGGGCCCGAGGTCTACCAAGGACACCCGCCCAGAGAGACTGGAAGGAACCCAAGCCACTTTGCTGGTGGAGTTCCTGTGTTCCTGGTCCAGCAGGTCCCAGTTACTCCTGGTGTTGGGATAGATGTTGTGTCCTCCTCATCTCTGATCCTGCTGAGAGTGTCAGAGCACCTGGTAGTGGGTCTTCCTCTGGGTGTTGTGGGACTGGCTGCGGAGCTTGCACCCACAGTCTGCTCAGGACAGCAGCCCAGAGAGACCAGAAGGAACCAAAGCCACTCTGCTGGTGGAGTTCCTGTGTGCCTGGTTCCACAGGTCTCAGTTACTCCCAATGTTGGGACAGATGTTGGGTCCTCCTCACCTCTGATCCTGAGAGTGTCAGAGTGCCTGAGAGTGGAGCTTCCTCTGTGTGTTGTGGGACTGGCTGCTGACAACGTGAATTTTCCACTGTGATATACTACTGCCTATATTGTGATTTGAAATAAATGTACTTTAAAAATTATGTATATAATATTAAAGATTATATTATAATCATTTTATATTTTAGATTTTTATCATATTTCAAACTTGTGGCCTCTCTTCTCATTATTTGATGTAGCACACAAACATTAATATGTATATAAATATGTATTCAATACTAAATACTCAGTCCATATAAGATTAACTAAATGAAGAATATCCTTACAGAAATCCAGAACCAACTAAAATGGAGAGTTTTGAAGCCCAGTTACAGAAGATGCATATACAAAACATTTTCCCACCTAAGGCCCAGAAAACATTTTGCAATTTGTGAGTGAAATTCAGTAGAGCCAGAGGATTGGAAAGTATGCTGTAATGTTATGTTCCTAGTAAGATCAGAGCTACGCAATCATATTCTCACCAATATCCCAGCCTAAAAAGAACTGAATGAGCACAATGAATATATACATGCCATGTGGTGATGTTCAGGATGCCTTGCACATACAGAAGTAACTACAGGTAACTGAAAAATCTTATTGCAGGAGAAATAGTCTTGAGGAAAATGCACATCAATTAGTTACTAATTATCAAATGTTTTCCTTGGAATTCCTTTTGTCATGTATTTACTCACAGCAAATATTTCAGAAAATGACAAAAACACTGGCTAAGAGTAATGAGGACTTAATGGGCATAACTTGCAGTGGAGTCTGTTATACCTTTGGAACTGTTATCTGAGAAGAATACTGAAGAGTGTGCAGATTCGAGATACAGAGGCCCTGAAATGTTATCAGGGAGATTACCTGGCCATTTGATTAGAGTATGGCATATGAGAATGCCAAGGGCAAAGCAGAGTGGTGGTCATACCCATTGGTTTTCAGAGGGCAGCAATGACACTAGAAAGAAACAGGTGTTTGGTCATCCATTTTATGTACTATTTATGAGTCAGTACTCACTCTGAACTATACATAGAAGTTCAGTTAGGGTGAATTCAATGGTAATGGCTATGTTATTTAGGTAGAAATCCTCAGGTCAGGTAGCGTTCAGGCTATGTCATGGTGAGTACTCAAGGTTATCATTTCAAAGAGAGAGAAATATGAAACAGGGACTTTTAAATGTTCTTGGAAATAAAGCAGTTACAACAGAAGGACAAAGATAAGAGAGATGAAAAATAGCAGTAGTATTAAAGAGCTCAGCATCCAGGTAACTGTAACTTCAATGTCTGTAATTCTTTGTTGCACGAACGGCGCAAGGGCACAAAATAACCCAAGAAAAGTAAGTACACATTTGTAAAATACAAACTTAATTCATGAGGGAGATTCTGATGAGAATACAAAAGAGGGTATTTCTTTATCAAATCTAAATACCCACATTTTCTCTCTGGTGACTTTCTAAGGTGGGACCAACCGGAAGGCACAGGCTTCAGGAGTCGTAGGGGAGTCGCAGAGTGGCAGGGACAGGATTTTCTCAGGGTCCAAGTGACAGCAGTGGATCTGCAATATTCTCTGCCCCCTCCCTGCACATTGAGAGCCTGACTCCAGGGCATGCTTTAACCCAGGGACTCACTCATCTGCCCCCAGGATTTACTAGATGAGAGCTGAACTCCCAGAAGTACTAACACAGGCTTACAGACCCACAGGAGGAACAAGCTCTAGTCAGAGACAGCAAGAACATCTAACAACAGAGATCAACAGATGGCAAAAGGCTAATTCAAGAATCCTACCAACAGAAACCAAAACTACTTGGCTTCATCAGAACCTAGTACTCCCACTACAGCAAGTCCTGGATATCCCAAAACACCGAAAAAGCAAGATTTGGATCTAAAATCCTATCTCACGGTGGGGCTAGAGGAATTTAAGAAGGACATGAATAACTCCCTTAAAGAGATACAGGAGAACACAGGTAAAGAGGTACAAGCCCTTAAAGAGGAAACAAAAAAATCCCTTAAGGAGTTACAGGAAAACACAAACAAATAGGTGAGGGAATTGAGCAAAACCATCCAGGACCTAAAAATGGAAGTAGAAACAATTAAGAAATCACAAAGAGAGACAACTCTGGAGTTAGAATTCTTAGGAAAGAAGTCAGGAAACATAGATACAAGCATCACCAACAGAATACAAGAGATAGAAGAGAGAATCTCAGGGGTAGAATATACCATAGAAAATATTGACACAACAGTCAAAGAAAATGCATAATGCAAAAAGTTCCTAACCCAAAACATCCAGGAAATCCAGGACACAATGAGAAGACCAAACTTCAGGATAATAGGTATAGAAGAGAGTGAAGACCTCCAACTTAAAGGACAAGTAAATATCTTCAACAAAAGTATAGAAGAAAACTTCCCTAACCTAAAGAAAGAGATGCCCATGAACATACAAAAAGCCTATAGAACTCCAAATAGACTGGACCAGAAAAGAAATTCCTCCCACCACATAATAGTCAAAACAACAAATGCACAAAACAAAGGAAGAATACTGACAGCAGGAAGAGGTCAAGTAATATATGAAGGCAGGTCTATCAGAATTGCACTAGACTTCTCACCAGAGACTATGAAAGTTAGAAGATCCTGCACAGATGTCATATAGACCCTAAGAGAACACAGCCAAGCAAAACTCCCATTTGCTGTAGATGGAGAAATCAAAGTATTCCATGACAAAACCAAATTAACACAATATATTTCCCCAAATCCAGCCCTTCAAAGGGTAATATATAAAAAACTCCAACACAAGGAGGGGAACTACATCCCTGAAAAAGCAAAAATGTAACCTTCCAACAAAACTAAAAGAAGATAGCCACATGAACAGGAATTCCAGCTCTAACAACAAAAATAACAGGAAGCAATAATTACTTTTCTTTAATATCTATTAATATCAATGGATTCAACTCCCCAATAAAAAGACATAGACTATCAGATTGGGTATGTAAACAGGACCCAACATTTTGTTGCATACAGGAAACCCACCTTAGTGACAAAGACCGACACTACTTCAGAATCAAAGGCTGGAAAACAATTCTCCAAGCCAATAGTCCCAAGAAAAAAGCTGGAGTGGCCATTCTAATATCAAATAAAATTGACTTTCATCCTAAAGTGATCAAAAATGTTAAGGAGGGATACTTCATATTCATCAAAAGTATGATCTACCAAGATGAATTCTCAATTCTGAACCTCTATGCTCCAAATGCAAGGGCATCTACATTCATAAAAGAAACTTTACTAAAGCTCAAAGCACACATTACACCGCACACAATGGTAGTCGGAGATTTCAAAACCCCACTCTCTGCAATGGACAGATCATGGAAACAGAAACTAATCCAGGACATAGTCAGACTAAGAGAAGTTATGGAACAGATGGATTTAACAGATATATAGAGAAATTTTATCCAAAAAAAAAAAAAAAAAAAAAAAAGGATATACTTTCTTCTCAGCACCTCATGGTACCTTCCCCAAAACTGACCATATAATTGGTCACAAATCAGGCCTCAACAGATACAAGAAGATCGAAATAATTCCTTGCATCCTATCAAATCACCATGGACTAAGGCTGCTCCTCAATAACAACATAAACAATAGAATGTCCACATACATGTGGAAGCTTAACAACACTCTACTCAATGATAACTTGGTCAAGGAAGAACTAAAGAAAGAAATTAAAAACTTTCTAGAGTTTAATGAAAGTGAAGCCACAACATACCTAAACTTATGGGACATAATGAAAGCAGCCCTAAGAGGAAAACTCATAGCTTTAAGTGCCTATGAAAAGAAACTGGAGGTAGCATATATCAGCAATTTGACAGTACACATGAAAGCACTAGAATGAAAGGAAGCAAATTCACCCAAGAGGAGTCAAAGGCAGGAAATAATCAAACTCGGGACTGAAATCAACCAAATAGTAACAAAAAGAACTATACAAAGAATCAACCAAACCTGGAGCTGATTCTTTGAGAAAATCAACAAAATAGATAAACCCTTAGCCAGACTAACTGGAGGGCACAGAGACAGTATCCTAATTAACAATATCAGAAATTATAAGGGAGACATAACAACAGACACTGAAGAAATCCAAAAATCATGCGTTCCTACTACAAAAGCCTATACTCAACAAACTGGAAAACCTGGATGAAATGGACAATTTCTAGACAGATACTAGGTACCAAAGTTAAATCAAGATCAGATCAACAATTGAAACAGTCCCTTATCTGCTAATGAAATAGAAACAGTCATTAATAGTCACAAAACCAAAAGAAAGCCCAGGACCAGAAGGGTTTAGTGCAGAGTTTTATCAAACCTTCAAAGAAGACCTAATACCAATACTCCTCAAACTATTCCACAAAATAGAAACTGAAGGCACTCTACCCAATTCGTTCTATGAAGCCACAATTATTCTTATAACTAAACCATACAAAGACCTAATGAAGAAAGAAAACTTCAGACCAATTTCCCTTAAGAATATCGATGCAAATATACTCAATAAAATACTTGCAAACCAAATCCAAGAACACATCAAAAAGATCATCCACCATGATCAAGTAGGTTTCATCCCAGGGATGTAAGGGTGGTTCAGTATACAGAAATCCATCAATGTAATTCACTACATAAACAAACTCAATGAGAAAAACCATATGATCATCTCATTAGATGCTGAGAGAGCATTTGACAAAATCCAACATCCCTTCATGATAAAAGTCTTGGAAAGATCAGGAAGTCAAGGCCCATACTTAAACATAGTAAAAGCAATATACAGGAAACCAGTAGCCAACATCAAACTAAATGGAGAGAAACTTGAAGCAATCTCACTAAAATCAGGGACTAGGCAAGGCTGCCCAATCTCTCCCTACCTACTCAGTATTGTACTTGAAGTACTAGCCAGAGCAATTAGACAACAAAAGGAGATCAAAGGGATATGAATTGGAAAGGAAGAAGTCAAATTATCACTATTTGCTGATGATATGATAGTATACTTAAGTGATCCCAAAAATTCCACCAGAGAGCTCCTAAACAATTTCATCAAAGTATGTGGATATAAAAGTAACTCAAGGAAATCAGAGGCCTTCCTCTACTCAAAGGATAAACAGGCAGAGAAAGAAATTAGGGAAACAACACCCTTCACAATAACTACAAATAATATAAAATACCTCGGTGTAACTCTAACTAAGCAAGTAAAAGATCTGTTTGACAAGAACTTCAAGTCTCTGAAGAAGGAAATCGAAGAAGATCTCAGAAGATGGAAAGATGCTCGTGGATTGGCAGGATTAATATAGTAAAAATGGCCATCTTACCGAAGGCAATCTACAGATTCAATGCAATCCCCATCAAAATTCCAACTCAATTCTCCACAGACTTAGAAAGAGTAATTTGGAAATTCATCTGGAATAACAAAAGACCCAGAATAGCCAAAACTATTCTCAACAATAAAGGAACCTCTGGTGGAATCACAATCCCGGACCTTAAGCTGTACTACAGAGCAATTGTGATGAAAACTGCATAGTATTGGTACAGTGAGAGGCAGGTAGATCAAGGGAACAGAATTGAAGACTCAGAAATGAACCCATGCACCTACAGTCACTTGATCTTTGACAAAGGAGCTAAAACCATACAGTGGAAAAAAGACAGCAAATTCAACAGGTGGTGCTGGCTCAATTGGCAGTTAGCATGTAGAAAAATGCAAATCGATCCATTCCTTTCTCCTTGTACAAAGCTCAAGTCCAAGAGGATCAAGGACCTCCACCTCAAACCAGATACACTGAAACTAATAGAAAATAAAGTGGGGAAGAACCTCGAGCAAAGAGGCACAGGAGAAAATTTCCTGAAGAGGGCACCAATAGCTTATGCTCTAAGACCAAGAATTAACAAATGGGACCTCATAAAGATGCAAAGCTTCCGTAAGGCAAAAGACACTATCAATAGGACAAAATGGCAATCAACAAATTGGGAAAAGATCTTTATTAATCCTATATCTGATAGAGGACTAATATCCAATGTATACAAAGAACTCAAGAAGTTACACTCCAGAGAAACAAATGACCCTATTATAAATGGGGTACAGAGCTAAACAAAGAATTCTCAACTGAGGAATACCGAATGGCTATGAAGCACCTAAAGAAATGCTCAACATCCTTAGTCATCAGGGAAATGCAAATCAAAACAACCCTGAGATTTCTCCTCACACCAGTCAGATTGGCTAGGATAAAAAACTCAGGTGACAGCAGATACTGGAGAGGTTGTGGAGAAAGAGGAAAACTACTTTATTGCTGGTAGGATTGTAAGCTAGTACAACCACTCTAGAAATAAGTTTGGTGGTTCCTCTGGAATTTGGACATAGTTCTACCGGAGGACCCAGCCATACCATTCCTGGTCATATATCCAGAAGATGCTCCAACATGTAATAAGGAATCATTCTCCACCATGTTCATAGCAGCCTTATTTATAATAGCCAGAAATCGGAAACAACCCAGATGTCCCTCAACAGAGGAATGGATACAGAAATTGTGGTACATCTACACAATGGGGTACCACATGAGCTATTAAAAACAATGAATTTATGAAATTTTTAGGGAAATGGATGGGTCTGGAGAATATCATCCTGAGTGAGGTAAGCCAATCACAAAAGAACACACATTGTATGTACTCTCTGATAAACGGTTATTAGCCCAGAAGTTTGGAATACAGGAAGAACAACCCACAAAACACAAGAAACTGAAGAAGGAAGACCAAAATGTGGACATTTAATTCTTTCTTAAAAGGGGGAACAAAATACCCACGGAAGGAGTTGCAGAGACTAACTATGGAGCAGAGACCGAAGGAAGAACAAGCCAGCCTAATACAGCTATCTCCTGAGAGGCTCTGACAGTACCTGACTAATACAGATGTATAGGCTCACAGCCATTCACTGAACCGAGTACAGGGTCCCCAATGAAGGAGTTAGAGAAAGGACCAAAGGAGCTGAAGGGTTTGCAGCCCCTTAGAATGAACAAGAATATGAACTAACTAGCACCCTCAGAGCTCCCAGGGACTCAACCACAAACCAAGGACTATATACATGGTGGGATTGATTATTCTCGCAGTATGTGTATAGTAGAGGATTGCAAAGTCGATCATCAATGGGAGGAGAGGCCCTTGGCCCTGTGAAGGTTCTGTGCCCCAGTGTAGGGGAATGCCAGGGCCAATAAGTGGGAGAGGGTGGGGTGGCAGGCATGGGCATGGGGGAGGCAACAGGGGTTTGTTCCTGTTGTTTTTGTTTGTTTGTTTGTCTTTTTGTTTGTTTACTTTTTGGAGGGGATACTGGGAAAGGAGAAATCATATGACATGAAAATAAAGAAAATATCTAATAAAAAATAAATAAATAAAAATTTAAAAATATATAAAAATATTTCATGATCTCAGTTCCTTATCTAATCAAATTTCTGATAAAAGCAGTGTTATAAATAAAATCACATAAATAATATCTAAATACCCAGTATATTTATTTAATGGATTCAGGCCACAAATCAAAGAGACAGCTGCTAAAGCTGTGGTCAAACTGCATCAGGCTACATTTTAACACAGTTGAATACTATACTAGCATATTTCAGGTGGCATTTGAAGCTTATACAATGATCTTTGTCACTAAGGCCAGATAACAAGTGGCATGTCAGAGAGTATACAATGTGATGATGAGAAATCACCCTCTAAACCTATAAAAGTAACACTTTGAGTCTAAGTGGATCACTGGTATGTGAGAGATGCTCAGACTATGGGAAGTCCAGGAGGAAAATAGATTGATATTTCTCATCTTACACAAAACTCAAGTTTAAGTGGATCAAATGCCTCAACATGAAATCTAATATAATACACTAAGTCTAATAAATCAGAAATTAGTCAATAACTTTGAACTAATTGGTACAGGAGATAACTTCCTGAACAGAATACACATTGCTCAGGCACTAAAATCAATAATTCATAAATAGGAGGTCATGAAAGTGACAGCTTTTGTAAGCAAGAGTACACCAAATATAGGGAAAACACAATAGCTTACAGATTGAGTAAAGAACTTTACCAACTCTACATCTAATAGAGTTTTAATATCTAAATACATGAAGAACTCAAATTGAGAAAGCAACAGCATGAAATAACCCAATTATAAGATGGAATACAGAGGTAAACACAAAATTCTCAGCTGAGGAAATTTGAATGGAGAGGATATAATTGAGGAAATGTTTAGCATACCTGTCTTTCGGTGAAATGCAAATTGAAACCTATTTGAGATTCCACCTCACACACATCAGAATGGATAAGATCAAATTTTCAAGGACACCAATTGCTGGCAATGAGTGGAGCAAGGGAAACACTCTTCCATTGCTGGTGGGAGTGCAAATTTGTTGAAAATCAGTTTGACAGTTTTTCTACCTCAAGACCCAGTCATTTCATTCCTGTTCTCTAGTGTCCCATAAGAATACTTACTCAACTATGTTCATAGCAGCTTTATTCGCAATAGTCACAAACTGGAATCAACCCAGATTTCCTTCAACTGAAGAATGGATAAATAAAATATTGCTGATTTATACAACAGTATACCACTCAACTTATTTATTAGATGTTTTCTTTATTTCCAATATCTTCTTTCCCAGGTTCCCCTCCAAAAGAAAAAAGAAAAATAAGATAAAATAAGAAAAAAATAAGAAAAAATAAAAACAAAACAAAACAAAACAAAAAACCCAAACTAAAACAATCCTCTGTTCCCTCCCCCAGCCCTGCTCACCACCCCACCCTCTCCCACTTCCTAGCCCTGGCATTCCCCTACACTGGGTCATAGAACCTTCACAGGGCCAAGGTCTTCTCCTCCCATTGATGACCGGCTTGGCCATCCTCTACTATACATATGATGCTGAAGCCATGAGTCTCCCGATGTGTACTCTTTGGTTGGAGTTTTAGCCCCTGGGAGCTCTGAGGGTACTAGTTAGTACATATTGTTGTTTATCCTGAGGAGCTGCATATCCTTCAGCTCCTTAAGTCCTTTCTCTAGCTCCTTCATTGCAGACTCTGTACTCAGTCCAATGGATAGCTGTGAGCCTCTACTTTTGTATTAGTTGGGTAATGTCAGAGCCTCTCAGGAGACAGCTATATCAGTCTCCTGTCAGCCAGCCCTTGCTGATATCAACAATAGTGTCTGGATTTGAGGATTGAATTTGGGAAGGATTCCCAGATGGAGCAGTCTCAGGATTGCCCTTCCTTCAGTCTAGGCTCCATAGTTTGTCTCTGAAATCCTGCCATGGGTATTTTGTTCCCCCTTTTAAGAAGGAATTAAATGTCCACATTTTGGTGTTCCTTCTTCTTCAGTTTCTTGTGGTTTGTGGATTGTATTTTGTGTATTCTGATCATCTAGGCTAATATCCACTTATCAGAGAATGCATACCATGTGTGTTCTTTTGTGATTGGGTTACCTCACTCAGGATGATATTCTCCAGGTCTATCCATTTCCCCAAGAATTTCATAAGTTCATTGTTTTTAATAGCTGAGTAGTATTCCATTGTGTAGATGTAGCATGTTTTCTGTATCCATTCCTCTGTTCAGGGACATCTGGGTTGTTTCCAGTTTCTGGCTATTATAAATAAGGCTGCTATGAACATAGTGGAGCATGATTCCTTATTACATGTTGGAGCATCTTCTGGGTATATGCCCAGGAGTGGTACAGCTGGGTCCTCTTGTAGTACAATGTCCAATTTCTGGAGGAATCGCCAATCTGATTTCCAGAATTGTTGTACCAGCTTACAATTCCACCAGCAATGAAGGAGTGTTCCTTTTTCTCCACAACCTTGCCAGCATCTGCTGTCACCTGAGTTTTTTATCCTAGCCAATCTGACTGGTGTGAGGAGAAATCTCAGGGTTGTTTTGATTTGCATTTCCCTGATGACTAAGGATGTTGAGCATTTCTTTAGGTGCTTCTCAGCCATTCGGTATTCCTCAGTTGAGAATTCTTTGTTTACCTCTGTACCTCATTTTTAATAGGGTTATTTGGTTCCCTGGAGTCTAACTTCTTGAGTTCTTTGTATATATTGGATATTAGCCCTCTATCAGATACAGGGTTGGTAAAGAACTTTTCCCAATTTGTTGGTTGCCATTTTGTCCTATTGATAGTGTCTTTTGCCTTACAGAAGCTTTGCAATTTTACGAAGTCCCATTTGTCGATTAACTGAACTACTCAACTATTAAGAAATAAGCACATCATGAATTTTGCAGGCAAGTGCATCAGACTAGAAAATACAATCTTGAGTGTAGTAACACAGACCAAAATGGACATGCATGATATGCACTTACTCATAAGAGGATATTAGCCATAGAGTATAGAATAACAATTCTACTATCCACAATCCCAAAGAAACCAAATAACAAGAAGATCTCACATGACTACACTTGAATATTTCTCAGAAAAATTAGATAAAATAGATATTGTAGGTGGGTGGATGGAGGGAACTCAATGGGAGAGGGGATGAGTAGGGGAAAAGAATGGGGAGTCAGGTGCAAGGAAATTAAAGAAATAGGAATGAGGGGGGATCTCTAGGGCTGCTAGACACTGGAATGGTGGGGAGATCCCAGGCAGTCTAGAGAGAAACTCTGAGACTCTTAGCAGTGGTGGATATAGGGCCCAAAGTTGCCATGTTCTGTAGTCAGGCAGTACTCTCAGTGGAGGGATAAAGGCAGCAAACAACCCACAAAATCGTTGCACCAAAATGTGTCCTGGCACTAAGATGCTCTGGATCAAGAATGGAGCAGGGACAAGGACAAATCAATGACTGTCCTAAACTAATATCAATACAATGGGCAAGAACAAATCCCTGATACCATTAACACTACTCTGCTATGCTTTCAGACAGTAGCTTAGCATAACTGTCCTATGAGAGGCTCAATCCAGCAGTGGATGGAAACAGATGCAGAGACCCACAGCTAAACATGAGAAGGAGGTCAGGGAATCTTGTGAAAGAGTTATAGGAAGGAATATCGGATCAGAAGAGGATAGGGATTTCATAGGAAGAGCTAATTAACTTGGACCATTGAGGGCTCTCAGAGACTGAAGCACTGAGCAAAGACCTAGTCCACCCAAACATATGTAGCAGATATGCAGCTTGGTCTTCATGTGGGTCCTCCATCAACCTGAAAAAGCAATGTTCTTTTTTTTTTCAAAACATTTTTATTAGATATTTTCTTTATTTACATCTCATATGATATCTCCTTTCCCAGGCTCCCCTCTGAAAAAAATAAAAATAAAAATAAAATAAAATAAAAACAAAAAAAAAACCCTGTTCCCTCCCCCATCTCCCTGTTCACCATCCACCCTCTCCTGCTTCCTGGCTCTGGCATTCCCCTATACTAGGGCATAGAGCCTTCACAGGGCCAAAGGCCTCTCCCACCATTGATGACTGACTTGGCCATCCTCTGGTATACATATGCTGCTGGAGAAACATTAGTCTCACTATGTGTAGTCTTTGGTTAGTGGTTTAGTCCTTGGGAGCTCTGAGGATACTACTTAGTTCATATTGTTGTTCATCCTAAGGGACTGCAAACCCTTTAGCTCCTTGAGTCCTTTCTCTATCTAGGTCCTTCATTGGGGATCCTGTGCTCAGTCCAATGGTTGGCTGTGAGTCTCTTCTTCCATATCAGTTGAGTACTGTCAGAGCTTCTCAGGCTGTATCAGGCTCCTGTCAGCACTTACTGGTATCCACAATAGTGTCTGGGTTTGATGATTGAATATGGGAAGGATTGCCAGGTGGAGCATTCTCTGGATTGTCCTTCCTTCAGTCTCTGCTCCATAGTTTGTCTCTGCAACTCCTTCCATGGGTATTTTGTTCCCCCTTTTAGGAGGAACGAAGTATCCACACTTTGGTCTTCCTTCTTTTTGAGTTTCTTGTGGTTTGTGGATTGTACTTTGTGTATTCCGAACTTCTGGGCTAGTATCCACTTATCAGAGCCTTCCTTCCTGAGTCTCTGGGTTGGAGAACTCCCTGGAGGCAAGCACTCTGCTTGTGGGGAAGGGGCAGAGACAGGCTGAAATTTCATATGCCATTTTAACAAAGGGAAATAAAGCCTTCGATACCGAGATAGAGAGAGATAGTTGTCTAGGTAGACAGGCATGTGTTTCTCACAGAGGACTTGATGAGCTCAGATTCTAGTACAAATATCAGAAACCCAGAAGCCACTTCGTACTCCAGGTCCAGAATTGAAATGCCCATGATCACAGTAGTTTGGACCTACATCAAGTGCAGACCTGGGAAGATGGCTCTGTATCCACTCCTACAACAACAAGGGTACTGAATCCCAGGTGCTTTGAAGTGCCCAAGATTACAGGAGAGGCCACAACATGAGTCTCAACACCCAGGACAACTGGGTCTGCCAGGATCCAGGAATGCAGGAACTCCTACCCTGCCAAAGTCATGGATTCCTTCTGGTCTGAACCTGTGCCCTGAACAGACCTTGGGCACTGGCTCTGCACCCATGCTTACAGCACCCAGAGGATGCTCAACTCCCAGGTACTTTAACATGCCCAGGATCACATTTGAGGAGGCTACAATATCTACCTGATCATGTAGAGTAACTGGGTCCCCCAGGATCCAGGGACACAGGAACCCCTATCTAGCCAGTGGCATAGGTTCCTTCCGGTCTGAATCTATCTCCTGGAGTGTCATCCAGCTTTACCAATAGCAGGGACTCTGCCCTGTAGCCATGAAGCTTTCTCAGGGGTGGGGCATTTTCTGTAGAAATGCAACCTGTGGTTTTGGCATACACAAAGATAGCTTTTGTGAACCATGTGACCATGTGGTCTGTCAGACTGCAATGTGGGAACCCAGACTTCAGAAGCACATGGGTACCTTGTCATGCACAGAATAAATATTAAATGAAATTTAAACAATTAAAAACCTATATCGGACTAGTCATGGTGATACATGCCTTCAATGCAGACATGGGAGACAGAGACAAAGGAAAGTGGGTCCTTGTAAGTTTGACGCTAGCCTGGTTTCCTAAGACTATACATTGAGATATTTTCTCAAAGACAAAACAAAATAAAAAATTCAAAATAGACAAACAGACAAATAGCCAATCAAAGAACAAAACCTGCAAATAAAAATATCCCAAGTGTCTATTCATGTTGATGATGTCCTCAGTAGTAATACCTGAGGTAGCCCTCTAACCTCATATACATGAGCACACACATGCTTGCACATACATACACCTGCATACAGGTGTGTGTCATGCAATGATCCTTTCAAAGCTGATCTGCCATCAAATGTCTAACCAGTATCTATCTTGATCCTCTCCCAGACCAAGCTCAGTGACTGTTCAGACTCTACTTCCTGACAGTGTCCACAGCATTCAGACTCTCTGATTTTATACCCAACTTGGTTGTCCAATGACAGCGGTGTGAAAGAACAGGCTGAACCCTTCCTATTTCTCTCAGATGCCCCCTCCCATTCCAGAGACATCCCTAAAATACCACATACTACAATCTCTGTGGATACTGACCTGGCAGATAACCACATTAAGCACCTCAACTATTCTCTATTCTTGTCACCTCCTCCTCACCCACACACTCAGTGATCTCTCTTAGTGACAACACACAGACCCAACATGGGTCCCCAAAGTAACCCATCCAGTCTGGGGATTGGGGAGAAAGAAGGAGATGCTAGAGAGTGTGGTGGAAGGATGGTAGCTGGTGGTGTAGATAGGATGCTCAGGCTGCAGCTGCAGCTTTACAATAGCACAATTGTCTTGCTGTCATTTGACTCCTTGTTTCTCCCCTAGGACGACACCATCCTCTTCCTTATGTGCTGCTCAGCCTTAGCATTAGTACCTACCTGTACCCTTGTCGAGGGTAGTCACCAGGAAGAGACTCTATACTGTGTCCTAAAGGCCCAGTATGTGGAACTGTGTTCAGTCTAGTCTCTTCTGGTATGAAGTCTTCCATCTTCTGCCAATAGTCAAGACCAGAGGCATTTCTTTACATGAATCATTGAGTTTGTGGTCACAGAAACAGAGAAACTCCTCCTCCCTCCTCATTGTTATGTATATAGTTTAAAGAACCAAACCAAAAACAAACAAATGAACAAAAACCAAAAAAAATATTAGTATCCAGGTATGGTAACGCAGGACTTCATATCATTCTGTAAGAAGCAGCTGCAGGGGCATCTCTGAATTTAAGGCCTGCCTTGATCTACAGAGCAAGTTCCAGGACAGTGAAATCTAAAAAGCAGAGACCCTATTCTCAAAAACCAACAAAACAAACGAACAAAGAAAAACTAAGATATTGGTAATTACAAATATTTATGTAAATTTGGAAAGATAAGTAATATCATCCTCAGAGTCTCTATCTCTAACCAAAAGAGAACCAACAGCAAACCTTTTTCTATGACGTCTCTGTTCATTTGGAGTTTTGTTTAGTTTTTTTGGTTGGTTTGAAGACAAAGTTTTATTTAACCCTGACTGGCCTCAAAGAGGTGCTAAGATTAGCCTCGAATTCAGTGATTCTTAGCATTTTTTCTGGTTATTTCATTTATTTTCATTTCCAATGTTATTATTCCTTTCCCACTTTCCCCTAGAGAAACCCCCTATCCCATCCTCAATTCCCTTGCTTCTATTAGGGTGCTTCCCTGCCCACCCACTCCTGCCTGCCTGCCTTCATATTCCCCTACAATGGACCATCAAGCCTTCATGGGATAAAGGGCCTCTACCAAGGAATTGTGACCAACATGGACCAGTGTCCAACAAGGCCATCCTCAGCTATATATGCAGCTGGAGCAATGGGTCCTTCCATGTGTACTCGTTGGTTGGTGGTTTAGTCCTTGGGAGCTCTGGGGATTTTGGTTGGTTGATAATTGTTGTTCCTCCTATGGGTCGCAAACTCCTTCAGTTCCTTTAGTCCTTTCTCTAACTCCTCCATTGTGGATCCCATGCTCAGTTCAATGGTTGGTTATGAGCATCCACCTTTGTATTTGTCAGGCTCTAACAAAGCCTTTGAAGAGATTACTATATAAGGCATCTATCCGCAAGCATTTCTTGGCATTTGAAATTGTGTCTGGGTTTGGTGTCTGTATATGGGATGAATCCCCATGTGGGGCAGTCTCTGGATGGCCTTCCTTTCCATCTCTGTTTTATATATTGCCTCCATATATCCTCCCTTGACTGTTTTCTCCTTCTGAGAAGGACTGAAGGATCCTGAATTTGGTCATCGTTCTTCTTGAGCTTCATGTTGCCTGTGAATTGCATCAAGTGTATCCTGAACATTTGGGCAAATGTAACATATTTTTGAGTGCATAACATGTGTGTTCTTTTGTGATTGGGTTACCTCATTCAGGATGATATTTTCTAGTTCCATCTATTTGCATAAGAATTTCATTAAATCATTATTTTTAATAGTTGAGTAGTACACAATTGTGTAAATGTACCACATTTTCTATATCCAATCCTCTGTTGAGGGACATGGGTTCTTTCCAGCTTCCATCTATTACAAATAAGGCTGCTATGAACATAGTGCAGCCTGTGTCCTTATTACATGTTGGAGCATCTTCTGGGTATATGCCCAGGATTGGTACTCCTGGTTATTCAGGTAGTACTATGTCCATTTTTCTAAGGAACCGCCAAACTGATTTCCACAGTGGTTGTACCAGCTTGTAATCCCACCAGCAATGAAGGAGTGCTCCTCTTTCTCCACATCCTCAACAGCATCTACTGTCCCCTGAGTTTTTTATCTTAGCCATTTCTGACTGATGTGAGGTGAAATCTCAGGGTTGTTTTGATTTGCATTTCTCTGATGACTAAGGATGTTGAACAATTCTTTGGTTCTTCTCAGCCATTCAGTATTCCTCAGTTAAGAATTCTTTGTTTAGCTCTGTACTCCATTTTTAAACAGGGTTATTTGTTTCTCTGGAGTCTAACTTCTTGAGTTCTTTGTATATAATGGATATTAGCCCTCTATCAGATATAGGAATAGTAAAAATCTTTTCAGCAATGTGCTGATTGCTGTTTTGTCCTATTAACAGTGTCCTTAGACTTCAGAAGCTTTGCAATTTTATGAGGTCCCATTTGTCAAATTTTGACTTAGAGCATAAGTCATTGGTGTTCTATTCAGGAAATTTCCCCTGTGCTCATGTGTTTGAGACTCTTCCCCACTTTCTCTTCTTTTAATTTCAGTGTATGTTGGACCATGAAAAGCAGTGTGTTCTAGGTTGAGCAAGGCTTGCTCTGGCAATCCAGTTGAGAATTCCTCAAGGGATGGGATGGTAAACCATGCTCCCCAGACATAGATGGCAGACACCACAAGCCCTCACTCCAGTATCCTGTGCTATCCCTATCACGTAGACAATGCCCCAAGCTCTCACTATTCTGGCTGGTCTCCACCCCCAGTCAAAAGACCACAGCCAGGTATACCCTCCACATAGTTACCTGAGGATAGGTATCTCAGCCCACTATATAAGGGGCTGTTTGCCCCCTCGTAGCTCTCTTCTCTCTCTTTTCCCTGTTAGCTTCTTACTCTTATCTTTACTCTCTCCTCCTCCTTTCCCCCTCTCCCCATGTGGCCATGACTGGCCATTACCTCACTACCTTTTTTCTCTCTCCTTTCTAAAATAAATGCCTTAAGGCCATCAATTGCCTCCTTTCAACTAGGCTCATCATGTTGGCCTAGCATTTGCATAAGCAAGACTGGACCAGTGACTCTTGCCCCACACTCACTCACTCAAGAACATCCAGATGCATCTGATTGCCCTCATCAGCTCCCTTTCTTCCTTCAGCCCAGGGGCAGACTGGGCTGCCCTGTGGCCCTGTCTCATTCTCAGCTCTTCTGCAATGTCCAGTGGTGCCTGCAATGCCCAAGAACTATAACATGTCATCCTCGGTGAGGCCCGGCGACCCCCACAGCTGTTCACCTTCACTCCTCAGGGACTGGGATAGTGGCTTACCACAGCCAGACTCCTACCCAGCAGAGTGGAGCATGAAGGCAGTTTCCCTCATCCCCCCAGCCAGTGCTCCAGAACTCCAGCTCTCCTGTGGTAACTAGCAGTACCCAGTCCCTGAACAGAGATGGCACATTTGCTACCTCCAGAGCAGGGGTCCCCAAGGACTAACATGGCCCAATGTCCATCCGTGCCAGTTCTGTAGGGTTCCAAACTTATCTCCTGAGCTCTGGGGAGATGTGGGTTTCGCTCCCTGCTTTGGTCCCCACCAACATTGTGAGTGCCCAGTGTCCAGCACTGTCTCGGAGTATGTGGAGCATGCAGCCCTACAAGTGCGTAGTTTTATGTCGAGGTCCTTGATCCACTTGGACTTGGGCTTCATACAGAGATAGAAAAAGCAATTTGCGTATTCATCTCTAATAACAAAAAAACCTATGATAGCAAAAAACTATTCTCAACAATGAAAGAACTTCTGGTAGAATCACCATCCCTAATCTCAAGCTGTACTACAGAGCATTTGTGATTAAAACTTCATAGTATTGGTACAGTGACAGGCAGGTGGATCTGAAGACCCAGAAATGAACCCACACACCTATGGCTACTTGATCTTTGACAAAGGAGCTAAAACCATCCAGTGGAGAAAAAAAGAGCATTTTTAACAGATGGTGCTGGCTCAACTGGCGGTTACCATGTAGAAAAATGCAAATTAATCCATTCCTATTTCCTTGTACAAAGGTCAAGTCCACATGTATCATGGACCTCTACCAAAAAAAAAAACCCAGATACATTGAAAGTAATAAAAAAGAAAATTAGGAAGAGTTTCGAGCACATGTGCATAGGATAAAACTTACTGAACAGAACACTAATAGCTTATGCTCTAAGATCAAGAGTTGACAAATGGGACCTCATAAAATTATAAAGTTTCTGTAAAGGCAAAGGACACTGTCAATAGGACAAAATGGCAATCAAGAGATTGGGAAAAGATCTTTACCAATCCTATATCGGATAGAGGGCTAATATTGAATATATACAAAGAACTCAGGAAGTTAGACTCCAGAGAACCAAACAACTCTATTAAAAATGGGGTACAGAGCTAAACAAAGAATTCTCAACTGAGGAATAGTGAGTGGCTGAGAAGCACCCAAAGAAATGCTCAACATCCTTAGTCATCAGGGAAATGCAAATCAAAACAACCCTGAGATTCCACCTCACATCAGTCAGAAATTACTAAGATAAAAAACTCAGATGACAGTAGATGCTGGCAAGGTTGTGGAGAAAGAGGAGCACTCCTTCATTGCTGGTGGGAATGCAAGCTGATACAACCACTCTGGACATCAATTTGGCAGTTCCTTAGGAAATTGCTATGAGCTTCAGCCTGTGCCCTCCCCTACAGCATACATCCTTAGTGTTCCAAATCTAACTGCTGTCCTGCCCACTCTCACCCTATGATCTCAAGTTAGATGAACTTCTCCATCATGTAGCTGACTATCTTGATCCTCTGTCAGGAGTCTAATTGGTCCTAGTATTCAGCATCTCCACACAGTTCCAATCTCAGCCTAGAACATATAATAGGTGCCACTGGATGTTCGAGTGTCCTCTGGTCTAACTGTAACTGCCAGAAGTCACCACAGTCCTTCATTTGTCCTCATACTTCCCCAGGACACATCTTTCTTCTTTCTCCAACCCCTTCAGTAATTAAAAAATTAATAAGAAAATGTCTACCTTTTCATGATGGGGCTGCTTTTTCTTCTTTCTGATTCCTCCAACCACTCTGATGCAGAATTAATTGCAGCCTCTCAGACGGGGAGCCCTAACTAAGGCCCAGTGTAGTCACTGTATGTTCCTGCACCTTGCTCTATAGGAGCAGGGACTCCGTGTTGCTGCATTGTTTCTTATGTCCTTGTTCTGTTGCTCTACCCCAACCTTCTTTTAAGTTAGGTATATCTTTATATCTTTTTTTTCTGCATTTATATTTCTTTCATTTTTTATTTATTTTATTTGTGGTCTCAGCATGTAGCCCTGGCTGTCCTCATACTGACTACATACAACTATCTGGCCTTGAATCACAGCATTCCTCCTTGCCTGTGCCTCCTGTATATGGACATTAGCACCAGTGCCACCACATCCAGGTGTAACTCTTGACTCTACTAAAGTCAACCTATGATAGGATGCATACAGCACTGTTATCTGTTCAGGCAACAGCTGCCATGTTGACATGTTGTAATCTCAAATAGTAGCTGCCTGGACTCTGGGCAGAAAGAGGAAGGACACTGCATGCATGTGTCTAGCTCAGCACTTCTCCACATTATTAATGCTCCAAAATTTTTATACAGTTCTTCTTGTTATGAGGACATACACACATAAAAGTATTTCATTGCTACTTCATAACTTTAATTTTCCTATTGTTATGAATCCCAATTAAAAACCTGATATGCAATCCATGTTAGGGTGGTGTTGGAGAGGAGCACTGGTTGAGAAATTCTGGACTACAATTCACAATTGGTAAATGTTAAGGAAATACTCCTTAGTGATATTTGTAAAGCAAAGGAATGCATTCTTCCCTGTACTGAGGTGTACACATACTGCTAAAAAAATTTTCTGTTATGTATTTTGGAATATGTAGTGTGTATGAATATGTGGGTCTCTTAAGTGTGTGTGTCTATGTGTGTGTGTTCGTATGTTTCTGTGTCTGTCTCTCTGTGTGTATCTTGGTGTATGTCTCTGTGTTTCTGTGTGTATGTATTTGGGTGTTTCTCTCTCTCTCTCTCTCTCTCTCTCTCTCTCTCTCTCTCTCTCTCTCTGTGTGTGTGTGTGTGTGTACAAGTCTATGTGCTTGTGTTTGGGTACTTGGGTGTGTGTCTCTGTTGTGTCTCTATGTATGTGTATGAGTGTGTGTGTGTACATTTGTACATCCATGTAGAGGTCAGAGGAAAG
>JADRCD010072404.1:0-12735 GCA_019843815.1 Montemys delectorum | reverse complement strand
TTTCTTTTTTAATTAAACAATGATTATATCGGCCATTTGCAAACAAACTCAATTTAACTTCATTTGCGAAGACTCTATTTTCACTTTTCAAACTAAGTTAATATTACAGAACTATCTTAATTTATTTTTTAATTAGAATTATCCTGGGGGCTAGAAAAATCCTTCAGAAGTTAAATGCAAATACTACTCTTACAGAAGACTGGAATTTAGTTCATAGTACTCATATCAGGTGATCCTGTAACTCCAGTTTCAGGGATCAGGGAGCCATGAATTTTGTAGGCACCTGCACTGGCATGCATATGGACATTATTAAACATAAAAAAGAACATGTTTTTCTATACACCTATAGCTATGAAAGAGTTATTAATTCAAAATGAAATATTCCAGAAATTAGTCTGGCGGTGGTGGCATACACCTTTAATCCCAGCACTTGGGAGGCAGAGGCAGAGGCAGAGGCAGGTAGATCTCCGAGTTCAAGGCCAGCCTGGTCTACAGAGTGAGATCCAGGACAGCCAGGGCTATCCAGAGAAACTCTGTCTCAAAAAAACAAACAAACAAACAAACAAAAAACAAAACAAAAAGCAAGAAAGAAAAAAAAAACAAAAGAAACAAAATATTCCAGAAACTAAAAGAAATTAAAGAAAAAATTTGTTACCATTAATCATTATCAAATACTCAACATCTTATGTTTTCCTTTGTTTCTAATATTCCACAATTATAATACATGAATTAAAAATATTTCACAATTTAATGTAAACAAATACTACTTTCAAGTTTATACTCTACTATGATAGTGTGTCTAAGGGCATGCATACCTTAGAAGATGGGAAATGATGATAATAATTTTTTAAAGACTTATTTATTTATTTTATGTGTATGAGTACACTGTAGCTGTACAGATGGCCATGAGCCATCATGTAGCTGCTGGGACTTGAACTCAGGACCTCTGCTTGCTCCGGCCCCACTCACTCCCACCCAGCTCACTCCTGTGTAATTCACTGTAGCTGTCTTCAGAGGCAACAGAAGAGGGCGTCAGATTTCATCATGGATGGTTGTGAGCCACCATGTTGTTGCTGGGATCTGAATTCAGGACCTTAGGAAGAGCAGGCAGTGCTCTTACCCTCTGAGCCATCTTGCCAGCCCCGATGATAATAATTTTGAATTTAAAAATTTCACATTCATTACTCAGGCTGAATACATAGTCTAGATTTATGTTCCTGGTGGTTTTCAACATCATATTAAAAGACAAGGACATCATCCATAGTATTTTCAGGAGTGAATCTGTCAGCAATGTGTATATTTATGTTCTTGTTGTGTTTTTTGAGGTTTTTTTTTTTTTTTTGGAGGGGAAACTTGGAAAGGAGAAATCATATGACATGTAAATAAAGAAAATATCTAATAAAAAAGACAGGCAAATATATAATTTAAATATGTAATATACCAGACTTTTTAATATTGTATGAGATAGACACATAATCCTCTCATGAGGTTCTATATAATATAAGAATCATGAGCTTTTTCTACTGGATATTATCAAAATATAGTTTAGTACATGATATCACACATGGGCTTATAATATAAGATCTTAGTGACTTGTGCAGTGCCTAAATCCATACACAGTTTGTTACCATGATCATGTGCGGCTTATTGGGATAATGAACAGGACAAATATGATATATTTTTATTTCCCAAAACACAGATAATACAATGGCATATATATCGTAATGATCTGATATAATGTATTTTTATCCACTGTAGCCTTAGTTTGTAGACTCAAAACTCATACTTTTTTCGTAATTTTTGAGACAGGGTTTCTCTGTGTAGCCCTGACTGTCCTGGAACTCACTCTGTAGACCACACTGGCCTTGAACTCAGTAATCCACCTGTCTCTGCCTCCCAAGTGCTGGGATTAAAGGCATGCGCCACCACTGCTCAGGATTCATACTTTTCAAACTGTGGAACTAATAACAATCTGTGGACTTCTTGATTTGTGGAGAGCACTGGACCGCGCCCTGAGATGGCGCAGGCTTCTGATCCTTGCTGGAGTGCTAGAGTGATAAACAACTCCTTATTTGGCTGTGCTTGCTGGCCTGGTTTGCTTCCGAATTTGGCATCCTATCTGCACATTCCACAGGGACTCGTGTGATAGGCTTAGCGTAGAGCATTTAAGGGCCTGGGGTATTGCCCTCGGGGTCAGAAGCACAGGCCAGAAGATTGTATCAAGGTTCCTGATTAAACTGCTTAAAGAAGAGCTCTTGGGTTGCATCTTCCTTGCTGGTCGATTGTCTACTAGTAGGAAACAATTAATCTATGGACTTTCTCCTCAGCTAGCAATGTTTTTAAGACATATGTTTTGGTTTAAAAAAATGGAAGAGAGAATGATATAGGATTGTGTTCATGAATCACCTTCAGTTTAAATGAAGCTAGTCTGTTAGCATTTCAAGTCTCTGTGTACTCATCAGCATTTCCATGTAATTCTATGCACATACCTAGATAGAAATTACCAGGCCTAAGCTTATACTTAGAAATGACTTACTGCATGTCAGGAAGTACACAATTCTCCCATGTAACATACACAAAAATCAATTTTCATTAACAAGGTCCTTACTGTGCAATGAGGAATAAAAGTTTCTATTTGAAAAGATTTTCCAGCTAATATTTTTAATATATAATAGCCAGAAATATAACTAGCATGAAGGAAAGAGGTACTCAGACTAAAATGCCAACCTACACACACATACACACAACTGGATGAGAAGAGTGAAGAATGATCCTTTAGGCAGATTATTCAAATAAATCTTGACAGAAGCAGCATTTGAGGGTTTATTTTCTAAAAAACAAAACAAAACAAAACAAAATATTGGGTTAGATCAATTCTTGTATTCTGAATAGGGATCAAGAAATTTTTAATTGTCACAGTCTTTTCACTGTATGCATGTTTATTTTTCTCTTTTTGTTTTTAAAAAAGAAGAGAAAACCATAGATACCAATGGAATGGACTTTTCTGTATTTTGGGAAAACTTGAAACATATTTTAGGCTACTTACAAAGGAAACCAGTTCATGTAATTTATGTGTGTTAACACCTCACCAGTCAGAGATTGTTATTTGAAAATCACCTTTGTTGGTTTTCTCCACAAGATTTTGAAGATATTTCCTTTTCAAAAACCTAAATATGAACTATTGTCCCTAAATCATTTAAAATGGTGTCAAGTTTATATGAGCCTTAGCTTTTAGCTTTAAAGTGCTGTCTTCCGACTTCATGGAGATTGCATGTGTTATAATCTAATTTCAAATTAGATTCTGGTAAGATTTGCTAGTTTATCTTCTGCCACCTCCAAAATACCTAAGAAATATTGACTGGTATATAATAAATAATAGATATTTAATCAAGTTTCACAGCTGTGTAAAACTTTCATTATTATTACTAATTAAAATTATTCACACAGCAGAGCTTTCTATATTTACTAATATTTTCTAATTATTTTACTGTGCTGTGTTAATAATTATAATGTGGTAAATACATTTAGAATAGAGAAAATGTCAGTTACATTTGAATTCTTTAAATGTATCTATTAGCACTTAAAAATAAATTTCCTTTCCTAAGTTATGCTTGATTAAAGAGACATTAATTTTATCCAGTGGAGAAAAATAACACACTATTTCCTGTTCATTAATTCATTATTTTTTCATAACAGATGTTCTTTGTTGGACAGAAACCAAGCTTATTATATAAATAGAACCCTTACTATAATTTTGTTGTTCTTATTGGGGTAGCAGACTTAAAATGAATAATAGTACAACATTAGAATAAATTAATATAATATAGTTATTATACTCTTCTTCCCACAAATAAATTAGACCACAACATATATTAATTTCATTCTTTGATAGTAAGCTTGAGGTGAGAAATTCCTTTAAACCATATGCCCTTTATATTGAAGCAAAAATATACTTGTTATTGGAAAGATATTTGAACTCATAAGGGAGATTATTTTGAGTAGAAAAAAATTAAGGGTGAAAAATTTATAGAATATTCAAATAATAGAAATAGCAGATCAAAACAAGTTAATATTGTAGTCTTATTCGTATAAAAAATCAAGCATGAAATCTTTTCTTAAAAATGTATAAGCATATATTTAAGTTTTAGTATATTTATACATTTGTCCAAATGTATACATTGAGGGTCTTCATGGACAAAAGCTGGTGATCCTCAAATCCTGTAAGCCTGCTTCATATGGTATTTGTTGTAAAATTATCAAAATATTCTCTCTCACACTTAGTTATTACTCAGATATAAGAAATTATATGTTATCACAAAAAATTGCTTTTAAAATAAAGAGAACTCATTAATAAGAGTATTTTTGAAAATAGTGGCTATTTACTTATAGACAATTTGTTGATAATAATTCACAATTGTTTTTAATGATTTTCAAAAACAAATAGTGGCATGTTTTCAAGACTGTTTTTGAGCAAGTAAAAATGTACTCATTATAAAAAGTCTGCATATTGGAATACATATTCAGTACTTTAAGTATTTTTCCTGATAGAAAACAGAATGTGCACAGGAACGATATGAATAATGCACTTCTTTGTACTATACTAGTGTTTTCCCTAAACTGCACTTCTGCTCTGTTACTGAATTTTATACTTTCTAAGCTGTATCCTGAAAATTCAGGCTGTGACACTTATGATGTCACTAAGGTCCTAGATTGATATCTTGAGCTCTTTTACCCATGAGTCCAAATACTTGCAAGAGCTACGCCTAAATAATGCTTGCTCCTAAGTCAATTATTTGAAAATAGAACCCATAATGTGAGATTTATTATGATACTTTTAACTTCGTAGTGAATTGAAGTGTTTGTAGCATCTGTAAAATTGACTGATAGTTTCTCATACTGCCAGCAGTTCTACAGAGAATAAGACTTTTATGTTCAGAAAAGCAGCAAGGTCAAATAACTACAAAAGGTGGACTGGAAATGCTACTTCTGATTTTGCAGAAATACTGAAAGCAGCTTACATAAATGCTTTGTTTCAAAGAAGCAATTGTATGTGATGACAAAGAAAATGTTGACAGAAAGGGAGAAAGATAAGAACACATATATATACAAGATCCTGGTTTGAATAAATAAACATGCAAATTAATTTAATCTAGTTAATGTCTTTTAATATTTTGTTGTAGGAAAAGTGCATTACTTTATGTTTCATTTTAGCAAGTGCAAAAGTATGCTACTTTATATAAGGAAACTATTACAGAAGACCATAGTAGTCTAAAATGGTTGACTATTTAATATTCTTTTCATCTAGTTAGCTAGTTAGTCTATTTCATCATTTGATAAAATTGAAACTATACTGCCAAATTTGCATGACAAAGTCCTTCAACTGTAGCTTAGTCTTCAGATTCTTTCTACACTTAAAATCATTTGTGAACAACTGCAATTTTCTCCTCTAAATAACTGGTAATTTGATTCATTTTTGTCTCTAACAATAAAAAAGTGAGCCTTGTATAGAATTTTCTCTACTACAACATTTTTTCATTGAAGTATTACTCATTATTAGCATACAAACCATAATTATTTCATATGGATTTATTACCACTTTGTAAATAAATTATGGAATCCATTTCCCTAAGGATGTAATTTTAAAAAGTCTGACCTAAATTCTCTTTATTCTTTTCAAGAGTTATTAAGTTAAACAGTAACTACCTATTTGTAATATTCTTAATCTCATCAAGTAGACATGTGTTATATTGTGTGAGGTAATTGTTGATAGATAAATTTGTCCATTCACTCGATTCTGATTCCCATGATATTCCAATAATTGCATTGCACATTAGTAAGATTCAAGATAGACCTGTGGGGCTCCTCTACTGAGAGTTTTAATTAAATTTGTTCTAAATTAAAACAACCTTTGCTACAACACTTGTCAGACCAGCTTTTCAGGCTTGCTTGGGACGTAGAAGGCAATCTATGATCAGTTGAAGAACAGCAGGAATCATAAACTAAGCAGTAAACATTATGATTCACTGGGAGGAAATTTATGACACATACAATACCTGGAATTAAGATATAGAAAAAGTAGTGACATGGGAGGATTATGGGATAGTACATAACATTGGGACAAAAACAAAATTGGCATAGTCTCACAATGCAATTATATGCTTCCAATGCAAAGAAACCAACATATAAAAGAACAAAAGTTAAATAGACCACATTCTATCTATCTATCTATCTATCTATCTATCTATCTATCTATCTATCTATCTATCTATCCATCATCCATTTATCTAATCTAGCTATTACTACTTATTCTCCTCTCTCTATATTACCTCCTGATCACAATTTCTCCAAACTCCAATCCTACTAGGCCTCTCCATATCAGATACACTCCTCTCTCTCTCTCTCTTAAAAAAAAGAACAGACCTCTCAGATATATCAGCTAAAGATGGCATAAAACGTTACAAGGCACGAACCCTCATATCAAGGCTGGACAAGGGTGGATGTAAAGCTGAACAAGCCATTGGTTGGCCACTCCCATAATGTCTGGATTACTTTTACCCTAGCATATCTTGTAGGCAGGACAAACTAGGTCATAGGTTTTGTGTGTGGGTTGATGATCCAGTTCCATTGGAAGTCTTGTTTAGTTACAGTATCTAGTTAAGGCTCTATATATCTGATTACTAGGAGCCTTCCATAAAGTCACTCTTGTTTATATCAGGGAGTTTCTACTGTACTACATTTCCATATTTTCTCCCCAAATGACCTCTAATTCTAGTTGGCTCTCCCAGTACTCTCTCCTGCTTGATGTATTGTAGCATGATTATCCTTTACTTTATAGTTAATATTCATTTATAAGTGAATGGATGTTGTGTTTGTTATTCTGAGTGTGAGTTATCTCACTGAGGATGATTTTTTTTCTAGTTTTATAGACTTGTCTGCAAATTTCATGATGGCACTCATTTAACAGCTGAGTAGTAGTCCATTATACAAATATACCACATTTTGTTTATCTGTTCTTTGGTTGAGGGGCATCTAGGTTTTTTTTTTCCAATTTTTGCTTATTATAAAAAAGCTGCTATGAACATAATTGAGCAAATGTAAGATCGAGCATCCTTTGTGTATATTCCCAGTAGTGTTATAGCTGGATCTTGAGGTAGATTGTTTCTCAATTTTCTGAGGAACTGCCATATTGATTTACATAGTAGCTAGACAATTTTTCACTTCCACCAGCAATGAAGGAGCATTCTCCTTGCTCTAGCAGAATGAGTTTTCACTTGACATAATATTTATAAGAGTAACTATCTGTGAGCTCTCGTCATTTGTTGATATAAGCTCATAACAATTATTTCTGTAATTCAATGATTTCATGTTTTCTATTTTTTGCTTGGCTCTGTAAATTATTCTCAAAAAGAGAACTATTACTTACATTATACTAATATATGAGTGTATAGTATGTGTACACTAATGTATGAATGTATATTCTATATATACTAATGTGTGAATATATAGTATATGTACACTAATATGTGAATGTATACTATGTGTACATTAATGTGGGAATGTATAATGTGTGACTGTATAATTAGAGTTAATTCATTATATTTTCAAGCAAGTTTTTATTCAGGCATGATGTAAAAGGCCTCTTAGTTTAATCTAAAATTATAAATTCAAAAATGTGATATTTTTTCTTGACCAATATTCTATTTGGTATATCCTGTCCTGGTTATAGATCAGTGGTATATACTAGCAGATTATATCCCCAAATAAGTCTGCTTTATTTACATATAGTCAATATGGAAGACTTTCATACTTTCCTTTTCTGTGTAATGTGTTTTATTTAGGAAAATAAAAACAACAATAAATTAATTTAAAGAATTCTTGGGGGACACAATAAAGAAAAATATATCTACTAGGGAGCCCACATTATAACCGAAACACTCAGGACCATAGAACAGAAGTGTCTATATGAAATAATAAGAGTCTGACTTAAAAATACAAGATGACAACAGCAACAAAAGCAGAAACTAAATAATTACAATGACTTATTTGTCTGAACTCAAATTATTTCCAAACTAGTTTATTTATGTGTGGGCTATAATTTATTATTATCTCACATCTTACTGTTGTCTTAGTCATTCGACTAGGTTAGGAAGTAAGGTTATGCAATTTTGTGTAGACAAAATCACTGAAGTTGTCTCTTTCACCTCAGGCATATGGCATTACAGAGGAAATACTGGACAAGCATATCCTCCCCCACCTCCACACACGTTTAGCAATTCTGGATTAAATTGGAACTGCAAATGAAATCAGATGTCCAAATTATTTTTCACAAGTTCTTCTTTAATTATAAACTTTAAACAGTAGATGTGCGTGTGTGTAAGAGATATTGAGGATAACTGTAGTGATACATAAATATATGTCCAGGATATTAAAGAAAGCAAGTTTAGAGTATCATTTTCTAAAGTATAATAGCTACTGGAGTTGAATTACATTCTTCTTAAATTCATGAGTTGAAGCTGTGTTGAAACCCTAGTGTAATTGTAGATGAAGATAGTATCTTCAGAATGTAATTAAGGTTAAGTAAAGTCACAAAAGAAAATTTAAATCCAATATAACTGATAAACTTCTAAAAAAGGAAGAAAATGAAATCCCTTTAAATTCCAAGTATGGTCAGAGAAAAGACCACATGAGGATGCAATAAGAATGAGTCTTTTACAATCAAGACAGCTCTCATCAGGATCAGAATTGTCAAACATTTTAAGCATAAAATGCTATTGTCTAAGCCACCCCAATCTTTATTATTCTTTTATAGCAGAGTAGACTACCTAATAAAACAGTTTAGATAAGCTATAACTCTGTGAAACACACACACACACAGAGAGAGGGGGGGAGAAAGAGAAAGAGAGAGAGAGAGAGAGAGAGAGAGAGAGAGAGAGAGAGAGAGAGAGAGAGAGAGAGAGAGAGTGTTTGAGAGTTTGATTTCCAATGTGGCCCAGTGTGGTAAGACATATACAGTGCATCACTTTTGATGTGTGCTAGATATATATGTGAGCCTAGAATTGTCTTTCTATTTCTGTGCATGTAGACAAATACAAAAGTCTCAGAAATTATTCTGTAGCTCAGGTACCTGAATTAGAATTGCTGTCTGCTCAAAGACCTGTTGTCAGAAAAAGAAACTGTTTTAAGTGAGGACTGTTTTTTGCAACATAATATTTTTTATTGATTCTTTGAGAATTTCAGGCCATGCACACTGATCATATTCACTGCCAAGTTATACCTTGTCTGTCACAAAACCTTGTGAACCCCTATAAGATAAAATGAAAATTAAATAATAAGAAGAAAGGTGATTTTGTATTATCTATATACTGATTGTAACATGGCCAAAAATCTCAGTGGCCTGACCTTTAAATAGAACTGATCTCTTTCCTCTCCTATCCCTTTGTCAAAAGTCTCCCATTATGGAGAGATAACCTCAGGGGGCCATATTGACTTGAGTGGTATGCACTGTCACCTGAGGCCAGTGTGATGTTCATGTTTTGGTCAGGCTTTGAGGGCCTTTTCTAGGTCCCTGGTCCTACTGCTGTTGGTGTCCGTGTTTGGAAGCTGTGCTCTTACCAGCAACCACATGAAAGACCATAATCCATGATCTTGCTGACTGCAAAGAGCAGGGCAAGTACTCTTGCAGTGATATTATGATTACAGAGACATAGCCTACAAAGTGGGACATGGAAGGGTTGTCACAGAAGAAAATGCTTAAATTACTCAATCACGTCAGTCTTGATTTATTAGCGCTAGGAATGATTAATTTAATCTCCATTCTTCTCTGACTCCACTAACCAATGTGAGCAAGCCCATAAGAATGATAAAATTGTTGGATTCTGGAGAATTAAAAATTTATAGAAATATTTCCTACCCTGAAGAAGTACGAATATGTTTTTCAGTCACAATTCCTCTTAAGTCATAAGTCATCATCTTTACGTCTACAGTGAAAAATAAGTTTCTTGTCAAGAATTCCCTCTAAGCAATTTGTTGTTACTGTTTGAAATACCAGACTGAAAAGGATGCTAAGGCTTCATCTTGACTCAGAGAAAAGAAATGTTATGAGTGATAATAGGTATTTGCCACAAATGTGATAACTTTTACAGCTCCGCACTTGCTGAGTTTTGACACTGGATTGCACTAATGTGATATAGATGTTCACAAGAAACCTATTTCCTCAACCCTGCACCTGTCATTGTTTCAATTTCTAAGTTCTCTGATAGGAAGGAAACACTGTGTGGTGGCTAGTTTAATGTCAACATGACACAGGCTACAGTCATCTGAAAAGGACAGAGTCTCAATTGAGAAAATGTCTCCATAAGATCCGGCCCTATGGCATTTTCTTAATTTGTAATTGATAGGGGACCATCATATTGTAGGTGGTGCCACCTCTCACCAAATAGTCCTGGGTTCTAAAAGAAAGCAAGCAGAGCAAGCCATGAGGAAGGAGCCAGTAAGCAGAACCCCTTTGTGACGTTTGCATTATCTCCTGCCTCTTAGTTCCTCTCTTGTTTGATTGACTGTCCTGGCTTCCGTTCACGATGAACAATAATATGGAAGTACTAGCTGTATTAACCTTTTCTTCACCAAGCTGCATTGGTTATGGTGTTTCATCACAGAAATAGTAACCCATGCTAAGACACATTGAATGTATTCTTTATTACAGTTGAGTGAGATGATGTATTTTCATAGATAATTACTTTTTCTTGAGGAAAGTCCCTTCAGAGATTTGCATGGCTACCTGGCATCATTGCAGAACACTTTCCTCACACAATTGTGTCTGAAGCAATAAAGTGTTGTCTTTTGGGCTAAGACCAAGTGTCAAAAATTAGTGAATTTTGGATGAGAAATGGTAACAGATTCATTGTTGGTTTGCAACTCTGTTTCTTTCTATAAGATTTCTATATTCCAAATATAAAGCATTGGATTAAGTAGTCTTTTAATGTGAATTTTTCACAGGCTACATAATTTGGAGAGAGGGAGAACTTCAATTGAGAAAAAGCCCTCATCATATTGGCCTGTGGGTAAGTCTTTAAGGCATTTTCTTAATTGATAATTGATGTGGGAGAGCCAATCTTACTGTGGTCTATGTCATTGCTAGGCTGACATAATCTTGGCTTCTCTAAAAAAGTAGGGGGAAAAACATGAGAAATAAGCCAGTAAACTGCACCCAATTATGGTCTCTGTAACAGCTCTTGCCTCCAGGTTTCTTCTTTAAGTTTTTGTCTTAATTTTCCTGGATGCTTGTCTAAAAGCTATAAGATGAAGTAAAGCCTTCCTTCCCCATGTTGATTTTGCTTTGTTATGGTAAATGAAAATCTAATTAAGACAAGTTCACAACATGAGTTAAAAAGCTGGAAGCTATTAAAGGCCTTAAAGTATTTTTATAATTAAAAATATTTAACTAAGGCCTTCTTAAAGAAAGTTAGTCTTATTTGAAGTTTTATGCAGTGGATAATGATAGATAAAATGTTGTTTAGGGTATACTTATTTTAATGTATTAGAGATAATTAGATAATAACAAATTAGAGATAATTAAAGATTAAAGAATGGCTATCTACTCAGAAGAGAGAAATTTGCATACATGTTCAGATAAAACAATAATATGGAATAAATAATAGACTGATAAATATTTAGAGATATTTACTTTTATTGTTATATACAATAAAATTATTTTATATAAATTATATTCCTTCTAGGAAGTAATGTAAATGAACTGAACACCTACTCTATGCAAAGAAAAAATGATTCATTTTCTTTTATACAAAATATATAGTAATGATTGGAGGTGGAAATAAAAACACCTAAAACAGATAGTTGTATTAGTTTACTGTATATCTGACCCAAATCATGCTACAGATTTCTTCTGGAAGCATCATTCTCAGGTCTTTGTCTTGCTTGTTCCTTCTTTAATTGTGTACTACAATGCACTCTCTTTAGGGAAGACAGCTCTGCAAGCTTATTTCCTGAATGCTCCTTTCATTCACCATATTGCATACTCTTCCATTGTTCCATCTGATTCAAAATTAAAACTGCTCAAGAATTTAGAAGATTTATAGAATGCATATAAGAATGAAGAAATTCTGGTCACTTGATCTTTGACAAAGGAGCTAAAACCATACAGTGGAAAAAAGACAGCATTTTCAACAGATGGTGCTGGCTCAACTGGCGGTCAACATGTAGAAAAATGCAAATCGACCCATTCCTTTCGCCTTGTACAAAGCTCAAGTCCAAGTGGATCAAGGACCTCCACATCAAACCAGATACATTGAAACTAATAGAAAGTAAAGTGGGGAAGAACCTCGAGCAAATAGGCACAGGGGAAAATTTCCTGAAGAGAACCCCAATAGCTTCTACTATAAGATCAAGAATTGACAAATGGGACCTCATAAAGTTGCAAAGCTTCTGTAAGGCAAAAGACACTGTCAATAGGACAAAACGGCAACCAACAAATTGGGAAAAGATCTTTACCAACCCTATATCTGATAGAGGGCTAATATCCAATGTATACAAAGAACTCAAGAAGTCAGTCTCCAGAGAACCAAATAACCCTATTAAAAAATGGGGCATAGAGCTAAACAAAGAATTCTCTACTGATGAACACCAAATGGCTGAGAAACACCTAAAGAAATGTTCAACATCCTTAGTCATCAGGGAAATGCAAATCAAAACAACTCTGAGATTCCACCTCACACCAGT